>JAOXYB010029066.1:0-16623 GCA_028565635.1 Phoronis ovalis
CAATTTTTTGTGCTAGCCCTGGAGGGGGGGTTGGATTTTTTTGTGCACTATGTTTTTGAAATGCACCAACCCCCCCCTGTGGTAATTTCTGACCAGTCCCTAAAGGACAATAACTTTAAATTGTAATAAATCACTAAGAGTGTTGTCTATCACACTATTCACACTACTGTCACAGTTTTATCTATCATTCAAGTTCAACACAATACATTCTAGAAAATAAAATGCACAAGGGTCATTAGGTAGATTCCATGTAAAATCGGTCAACGAACATGCCTCGTTCATATACCTTTGCTTTTTTGTAATCAAGCGACAAAACACGGGAACTAAAAACATACCACATCTTCGTAAGAATTAAAAGAAATATTAGCGGCAGTAGCTAAAACTTGCACTCATTCTTAATGGTTCAACTTCAAGGTCTTCAAGCTTGTAAAATACAGGTAAAAAAATTACAGGTGCCATAATAGCGGAGCATCAATGGAAATAATACTCACAGTTTTGTTGAAAACCGACAGGCAGATAATTTGGAGCTAACAGGGTCGTCGACAATAAATGCCCGCGCGTCCCAAATCGTTTTAAATATCTTTTAAAACGCCAGGTGACACAGAGCACTGAAGCAAGACGTCCAACTTCCTAGGAAACAATTTCTGTGTACCCAGGTAATAATATGCACATCCCATAATACTGATATTACCAGGGGAGATAACTTCGAATGTGTAACGAAACAGATAAAATTGATCTTTTTCTGCCTTGAATGTGTGTTAACCTCTATAAAATGACGAATCTATCATTTGGCTTTATTGGCTGAAATTAATTTAAAGGATTCTAGACGCACTGACTAGGAAAATTATTAAAATGTGCTCATATTTATAGTGCAAATAGTGACACCATGTAGCAGACACTTCACATAAACAGCAAAACCATGTTTTGCTATTAATAAATATCTATGAAAAAACTATGTTTACAACTTAAATGTATGAGACAGAAATAAAAAGAATTATTTCAATCTATATATTTATGCTATATTATTATATATTTATGCTAATTTTTAGCAATAAATAATAATGTTTAACATTAGTTTTTATCTCTCTATTCTTGGGGTTGTGCCTCGGTTTAGTTTTCAAAATGGAACCTGTTCTTCCTGATTCTGTCTGAATGGGTCACCTAAACATTTTGGAATTTCTGCAACTGAGGAGCGTTATCTCGCCAAAGGAAGTTAAAAGACATATGCTATAATATTAACCTGCAATTCCTTACTAAAATGGCGTCAGAGTTTGGCTAGAATATTCAAAATTGTTGAATTAATATGGGGGCACAACAGGGAAAGGAAAAAGATAAAGCCTCCGGAAAAAAACAGAAGGAAAAGACTCGTTCTACTTCGTTACCTGTACATGTAAACCCTGTAAATATTTTCACAGATCACTCAGGTAAGTATTTCATGAACATATTTATAAAAAGTTAGGTAGATTACAAAACATCTGAAAAAAGACGCTTCTTTATGATTCGACCAAAACAGTGAGTCTTTTAAAGTTTTATTGAGTCTTTATTGTGTTGCACACAATCTGTGGGTGTCATTGTTATCAAATGAATAGATGTATTATGTAATTTCCCATTTTGGATGTGTACTTAAGTTACTCTGTGTATTGGTCATAAAGTTATTGTTAGTCACATAGTACTTTCCTTTAAAGTTAATGTATGTAACCTGCTTGAGCTTTTTTTAGTTCAAGATTCCTTTCTGATTTCTGTCAAAAAATATTTTCTTCGAAAAAGTCTTAACGCCCATTGGTATTTGACAGGACCTGAAGAAATAGATCTTTGAATAAAAGTTTAACAATTTAGCCAACTTACAAAACATCATATAATTATGAATATGAGAAAGAGAAAACTTTCACTACTTGAGTGTCTTTGTAGTTTTCTTTAAAAGTCCAGTAATAATTATTTAATATTTTATACATAAAGTATGAAACTTGATAGTTGGGTCCAAGTAAAATAACAGAGTAATACACATTTATTGCTACTGATAAGTATGAACTAATTACAACTTCCTATTTTTTTTAATGTTGAGAAAGTGTAACATGATACAGTCACTTGCCAAAGTAGTATTATACTAACATATAGTCCAACAAATTCTAGTGAAAAAAAGTACTTCATTTGTCACTGAATGAAATGACAAAAGAGTAAGGGAAACACACGGGAAGTAATTGGAAAATTTAGTGTCCAACATTGTTGAGAACAAGTATTTTAAAACTGAGTGGGAAACATTCCTAAAAATATGAACAACACTGACACTATGTGTTGATAGGCAGTAGCTTGTATAATGTTATGTGCAAAAGTACCAGCTAATACACTCATTATTGAGTTATGGATAGTTAAGAACTCAATTAAGCACCAATTATATGTACAAAAGCCATGTATATAGATTTAAATTTCTCTTGTGTATGGCATAATTGAAAGTCTTATGTAATGTGAAAGTTTTAATTTATAATAAATTTATTGATGATATGTATTGAATACAGATATATAATTATTCTCTTTTAAAATATAAGTATTCACCTCAGTTTAAAAATGGTAAATATGTAGTTTTGGAATACTGTATATCACAGAAACAGAATACATACTGTAGTAGTCCTTAAATGGTTAGAATCTTCTTCAAAATGCCTTGGATTGAATTAACATAAATTATAATAAACGATTACAATAAATTATTAAACTAAACTATTAAACAGTGTTATCAGCTTATGTGTAAGCATGTACATGACAAAAAATAAATAATTGTTATTACTGAAATAGCAACATTTGGGGATTGTAAGTTTTTATTTTTTTCCAACTTTCAAACCTCGAGATATCGCTCTTTAGCAAACTTCTGGCTCATTAACGCAACATTGTGCTCTGTCAGCGTCAGTTTTAAAAACTGAATTAACAAAAAGTATTGTTTTGGTCACAGTTTGGTAATTAATGTTCTATTAAATATTATTTCTAAGTGTCATAAAATTATATAACTCAGGTCATCTCAGTAAATAGTTCAGCACCATGTGCAAGTGAATAATACTGTTTCAGCTATCATGTACCAGTATAAAGTTGATAACCCATATTAGAACAATAATTAATTAATAATAACAAACAGGAAAAATTGAGTCATTGTTAGACTTCCTCATTAACATAATGTATTTTAAGACTAAACCTAATCTGGCAATTGAAATAACTGTGCCATATATTATATAGTACATTAGTTTTTTTGTGAAATGTTATTCAATACTGACACTTGTTATATTGAATCTGTTTGTTTTTATATTTGTGACATTGGAGTTTGACCTTTTCCCAAAAGTAAGATTCAGGTTTTGACCATATTTTATGTTTGATTAATATTATCATACTGACTCTAAATGTCATCAAATGAACTTTCATTCTGATAACCTTTTCTTTTCTCAATTATCTTGTGAGTTGAATTTAAAAATAGTATCCAGTTACAATGGTATTAATGATGTTAGAAATGTAAGTAATAATTTACCTAGTTAGCTTAACTTTATCATTACCCTAGTTGCCTGAATTATGTATTGTTTTATACTATCTCGTTATCAGATTATGAACTTCATAACTTTGTTATCAAACAATTCTTGCAACAATTTATACAATAAAAATTCAATATAAAGTTTTTGATAATTTTAAGAAAAAATGTGCTTATATATCATAGCCTATCAGTTATCAGCCATGTATCACTAGCAGCATGTTTCATAAAAAGGAGAGTTGGCCTATGATCTAAAGTTGGCTTAATTATGATTTAGGGAAATGAGATTCCATAAGACTTAGAGTGTGCCTGTACAACAATAAAGTTTTTGCACTTTACGCTGTTTGTGCTCCTTTACCGATGGATTCAATTATATACCTTAATTTTGTTTAAAATTAGGAAAATGTCTGATCACCATAGTATTGAATACTTTTTTGCATTCTCTGGAAAAAAAATAATTGTGCTAATGATTTTAATGCACAGTACAAGGTAACAACTGAGCTGCACATTTAAAGATTCTGTCTAGTGGAGAGGCTTGATCTACATTTCATATGTAACTGGTGTTTATTTACTTGATCATCTGATCATCCACAGGTGTTCATAATAACCTTATGGTCTAGTGCAAGCTTTAAAGGTATATTGTTATGAAAATATTAAATGTTTTGTTAATAATCTACAGTGCTGAAGGAATCTTATTAGATCTCTGAAGGCTATGTTAAGTATAAAAATATCCAGTTTGAATACAAAAAATTGTCTATTTAAAAATACATTTTGCATTTAAAATATTTATAATTTGAAAAAAAAACAATGTTGTTTGAAAGCCAAGCCTTTTAAGGAATGTGAATATTCATATAGTGTTCCTATATTTATGCACTATGCTAAAAAATAAAAATTGGTGAGACAGTAAAATTATATGTAGGACACTTTGAATTTATTTGGTTGTAACATTAGGAGATTATCAATTTTATATATTGTGCTAATGTCATGTATGTGTAGGTTGTAGTGTTTATTTTGACTATGTAGCATGTGATTATGTTTCATGTAAAAAAAACTGTTTCTCAAGAGACCATTTCCCTATCAGTGAGTAGCAGTTAGATTAGGGTATGTTTAGAACTTCCTTGTTACAATTTTTTGTGTTGTTTTGTGACTGTTAAAAAGAAATAAAAACTTCCTTCTTGAGAATTTTATGTACAACTTGGAATATTTCCATTTTAGGCCAATTTGGACATTGTAACATATTACTTCAAGACAATTGTTTATTGGCAGAGATCAGATGTAACAGGTTATAAATTATGATTTATGTCTAAACCAAATGTGTCCCTCAAACTACTTGATTTTGAAATTTGAGTGTTTAAAATGACTTGAAAGTTAGGAAAAGCTACAGATAAGTCTTGTCGAAAGGGTTATGAATCCCTGCTTGATAACAGAGTTATTAATTATAGGCTTTACACAATTTTAAAATACTACACTAACCTTATTTAGATATATGGCTAATGTGAAATTTGTTGGAGATCTTTTTCTAAATGGTTTGAATAGGAAGTGTGATATTGATGTGTTTCTTCATTGTTCATTAAATTAGCATATAATCAGCTGCTTTGTTTAATAGTCATTATATTTTTATATGTTTTTATTTAAAATCATAATAAAATTGTTATGCAAGAATGATCTGAAATGTACATGCATACTATCTTGCACAGTGTGAGAAAGAGACAGCAACAATATGTACTTTGTCTGATTTCAACAATTGGCTATCAGCTAATTTGTGTCAGACATCTCTATAAACTTGATGACCTTTAGTTTATTAGCTGAAAGCCTTACCAGGCTAATTTTTGAACTTCCTCCTGGATGCTGGGATTTCAAACTAAAGTTAAGATTTAAAATAATTATAAACAGATACTCATGAATTAAGACACTTAAGCAATTACCTTATAATACTGATCAGTTTACCAGTAACAATGAATTTAACATGTTTGGACATCTTTCCACCAATTTACTGCTTTCATTTTGCATTTCATGAAAATTAAGTCTTGCCTACACTGTGATATACATTTTATCGTCTGCTCTTTTTTTCATGAGAAGCTGTGATGCAAAGAATTACATGATTAACATAGAACTGCTTCATATACATTGCAGAAATAGTACAGTTTCATTAAGATTCCTACATTAAAACATATTCATAGTTAGATGTAATAAAAAATACACAAAGTTCTGTACGTGAAATGCACATTTATCCCGGGGGGGTACTCAAGGTTTTTTGGCAGATGTGCCGCCCAACCCAATCCAAAATTTTAGCTTGTGGTAGCAAACCCAATCCAAAATTTTAAAATGTTTGAGTAGCAATCCATTTTTACGCAAACTGACTGGTTCAATCCCAAATTCCAAAATTTATTTATGGATACAAACCTAAAATTAATCCCAAATTATTTGCTGTAAGCAGTGGGTAGCAATCCAAATTTTTGAATATCTTTACAGTAGCAATCCAAAAAAATACAGTAAGAAGTATACAATCCAAATCCAAAATTTTCAACTGGGCTGCACACCCCCACCAAAAAATAACTACAGTACCCCCAGGGACATTTATATTGTAAAATGTTTCGTCTTCATTTATACATTGATATAAATTTTTTTTTTAAATGTTAACTCTTCAGACATACAAAATGTTTACCATTTGTGATACAATATTCTGCTGTTATGTTTTTGTAGAGAAGTTGCTGCAGACTCGACCTCTACCCGCTCAACCATTCCTCGGTGACCAAGCCTTGCAAAAATGGACATCTCGAGAGAACTTACTCGACCAGAATGGAGAAGATGATCCTAATCTGTTTGTAGCACTGTACGAGTTCCAAGCTGTAACTGATAACCAGTTATCACTTGGTAAAGGTAAGCTTTCCCCTCCTTACATGGATGTAGGAAACATTTAGGTAACATGCAGTCTCTGCCACTTACATAGACCATATGACAACTGGTGCACTATGTTGAAATGCATGAACAGGACATTTCTGATTTGATGTTTCAAAGTTGTGTTGTTGAATTGTGTTTTGTAGAATAGGACTTCTGGTAATTAATATTAATAAGAACTGCATGATGTGTCCATGTTGTCTTGCAGTTTTAGCGAAATGTTCTGTGTTATTTTACAGGTGATCAGGTTTCTATCCTTACTTATAATAAAACCGCTGAGTGGTGTGAAGTGCGTAAAAAAAATGGTCGCACAGGATGGGTACCAAGTAACTATATTGCAGCTGTAAATAGTTTAGACAAATTCTCCTGGTATCATGGAACAATATCAAGGAATGCTGCCGAATATTTACTAAGCAGTGGAATCAATGGAAGTTTCCTTGTGCGCGAAAGTGAAAGTTGTCCGGGACAATGGTCAATATCATTGCGTTACGAAGGACGAGTGTATCACTACAGGATAAGTGAAGACACAGAGGGAAAGGTTTGTCTGTTGCATCTTCAATTACAGCTGTCTTAATTGCATTTTGATCCTTTTATAGCCTTACCCAGTTTCTATTCATACTGAAGACTTTTCAAAGGCCATAGCACATAGACCATTCCATGAATGCAGTTTAATTCTAACTTAATCACACACTGCGTAGCTGTATTTTGGTATACTGTCATTGAAATGTTTTTGAATTTACTTAGGGTCGTGTGTGTCCACTTCAAGGTTTGCTTTTTGTGAACTGTATTTTATTCTTTGTGTCATTAAGGTGTACATAACTCAAGAACACAAGTTCAATACATTAGCTGAATTAATCCATCACCATTCAAGCTATGCAGATGGACTGATTTATACTCTGGTATATCCTGCTGCCAAAAGAAATAAACCCACAGTATTTGGTGCTGGTCCAGAGCCAGATAAGTGGGAAGTTGAAAGGACAGAGATAGCAATGAAGCATAGACTTGGTAAATATTTAAAAATAAACAATTATTGGCAAACATAGTATTGTTGAAACAGAAAACTTGTCTAAGTGTATATGACAAAATGAAAGTTAGACACCATACACATTGACACAAAAAGTAGATTTTATATGGTGGAATAATTTTATCCTAACACAATAGTTTATTCTGATAGGTCATGCTGAAATATAATCATGAAAGCAGTGAAACTATTGTGGGTAATATGAAACAACACTTACTCTGAACACATGTTAAAATACACGTTGAACAGAAATCAGTAATTCAATGCTAATCTAGTTTGTGCACCATGGTGTGTTATGTAGTTTCAATGATTTGCAGGCGGTGGGCAATATGGAGATGTGTACGAGGGTGTATGGAAGAAATATAACAAAGTTGTAGCCGTGAAGACTCTAAAAGAAGATACAATGGGTTTGAAGGATTTCCTGGAAGAAGCATGTATTATGAAAGAAATGAAACATCCCAACTTGGTGCAGCTTTTAGGTTAGTTTTACACTGATTGTGTTTTACCCAGTTCGGCAAACTTCATATTTTAAGATTCAATTAGTAATTCCTGTCAGACCAGTTTTAATTCTTTGTTAACTTCATGTAAAACGAAAATTAAAATTGGCAATCTGTTATAGGTGTGTGTACACGAGAACCACCATTTTACATTGTAACTGAGTTTATGAGTAAAGGAAATCTACTTGACTACTTAAGAAATCATCCGGAAGAGGAAATGGGACCAACAGTATTGATGCACATGGCAACACAAATAGTCTCTGCCATGGCATACTTGGAAACCAGAAATTTTATTCACAGGTACTGTACATTGCCTTTGAATGTGCTGTTAGTGTACATTCATGATAAATATAGAAGCATGTATAGTTCTAAGTAGTGAATTGTGACAAGGTATCAGCGTATGGTGAGGTAACATTGTGGTAACAATAACTCTTTTACTGATAGAAACAGGTATTATGTGATTGGTGGAGTTGTTCTTTCACCATTCTTATCCACTCTAGCCAAAATTCGTTTCACCGTCAAGCTTGATTTAAAACAGCGTCACAACTTCTTCTTTGTATACTTATATAAATTACCCTTGCAAATGTTCAATAAGGTAATGTGTCTTGGAAAATTATATTTCATCAGCTAGAAAGTATGTCTTGGTATAATTCTAACTTCTGGATCCTTGAAAACAGTGGCTGTCAGATCTCAAGGCAGTTAGATAATCTCGTTAACACATACTTAGTATTTTAGTTTTGAAGATAAGTTTGGAAATTGGTTGCTTTATGAATAGTTATCTGTAGCACTGTGCCATATGATGATATAAATTGTAGGGACTTAGCTGCCAGGAATTGTCTTGTTGGTGATAATTTTCTTATAAAAGTAGCCGATTTTGGTCTGGCTCGCCTCATGAAAGATGACACATACACTGCTCATGCTGGGGCTAAATTCCCAATCAAGTGGACCAGTCCAGAAGGCTTAGCGTTTAATAAATTTTCAAGCAGGTCTGATGTGTGGGGTAGGTTTCAATTTATTGATCATACTCGGAATCACACTGGAACTCGCTTTTGGATTCCTGTAATTTTGACGATTAGTTTTGTTTCATCCTATACATGGCAAAGGAAAAATATAAATACTTTCATATTTCAAAAATATTTTAAATACTATACTGTAAGGGCTATTCCACTTTTGAAAAAGTCCTTATAGTATTTGTATATAATAGAAGTGCTTGTCATATCTAGATGTGACTACATTTTTAGTGAGCATAATGTGTTCGTCCAAATCTTGTACGCAGAGAGGTTTCATTTACCCTACTGTTATACATTCATAATTTCAGTTAACTAACTATTATACAAACATTTTCATTCACAATAATGCATAAAGTTGATATTTGGTGGCTACAAAATAATAGTTATCATAGTAGTAACAATGGCTTCTGCTGATGTGATACGCTTCGTAAAACCTACTGTATTATGCTTTCAGCATTTGGAGTGCTACTGTGGGAGCTAGCAACATATGGCATGTCACCATATCCCGGTGTAGAGTTAACTGATGTCTACCATCTGTTGGAGAAAGGTTATAGAATGGAACAACCTTCAGGATGTCCACCTAACGTCTATGATCTCATGTTAAAATGTAATTTAATCAGTTTTAAGTTTACTGTCATATATGCAATTTTTTATAGTCGTGGGGCCCAATGGTTTGCGTGGTTACAAATGCTGTTTAACAATTTTTTTCATTGATACTGGCTCTAACATTCTGACCAATAAACAGAGAGCAATGTTCTTAGATTCTCTCACTGAATATTGTAATCGTATGATATTTATTCCGAGTGTCCTTTTACAGGTTGGCAATGGGATGCATTGGATAGGCCAACATTTCGGGAGATCATGGATGATTTGGAAAATATGTTCTCTAATTCAAGTGTTACTGATGGTAAAGCATTTCAAACCTTGGATAGTTTTTGTAAAAATAATTGTAAAATATTTGTGTTCTAAGCAAGAATGAGTTATCACTGATCATTCTTTTGAATAATTGTCATTTAAGTCTTAGATGTGTTTTTTTTTGCATATGTGAACTAAATTAGAAATTGTTTAGTTATTTTTTTTGTGTTTTTCATAAGGTTTAAGTAAATTCTTTTTATATACACTATGACCGGAAATAAATGCGCCAGGATTAGAAATAAAATAAAAATATGCCTAGTTTATTTACAATATTTAAATTTCACAATTAATTTAGAAATTCACTTTAGTTTAAATAAACAGTCACTTTTTAGGCGTTACAGTTAATAGCTTGTCGGCATTCTATTTGCACTGGCGGAACATGGTCCTTTTGTGAACCCCAACTTGTATCAGTTTGTTGATTAGGCATATAAAAAAGGTATTTCAGAGCTTTGTCAGAAAAAACAGCTTTTCCCAGTCATCTATGGTTCAGTGTTTTCAAGTTTTTCTTTGTTTTTCTTGGCCTTTTGAAAGTTAGTAGGTTCAGCTTATACTTTACGAGATTTTAACTTTGCGTGCAATTTTCAAATAGAAACACCTCTCTTGTAATTGGCAGTTTTAATGATATTGTGACTGGTTGGGGTAAGAACACTTTTGCACCCACGTCCGTTCTTATCAGCAATGCTTCCAGTTTCTTTAAACAATTTGAGATACCAATGTGAAACTGATGCACAATGAACTCCTAACATTTCTGTTACTTTTTGCGATGTGTATCCTGCCTGGAGGAGTCCTATTCCCCGAGAATGAAGTTGCAACTTTTTGTCCTACTAGTCTCCATGTTTGAATTTCCTAAAAGCAAGCGCGCATCAGAAATCTTTATTTAATGTAAAATCTGCATGTTATTTATCTCATGCATATGAAATTTTCTTAAGTTAGCAATATGTAATAAATAAGTAAGAACATTTTAATCTTGGCGCATTTTATGAAAGGGGGGTGCAATTATTTTTTTCGGATATAGGACTTTTAAATAGTACTTGAGATGCATATAACAAGCTTGATAGTGTAAAGTATACGTTTACAGAGATGAAACCAAAATGTTTTTGATCAATGGTGATTGTGCAGCCACATGAGAGTAAATCATACATGAAAGTATCCAAGCTTTGATATCGCAGTTATTTTATCTATACTGGCAAATTGCAAGGAAATGTTTATTTCTAAAATCAACAAGACTGATAGTTCAGAAGGATTAAAAACAATAATCATAAATAAAAAATACAAATATTTTATATACCATCTATAACGTTTATTATAAAAATAATAATAGTTTTCTTTTAAGAAGTTGGTGTGTGCAAATGTAATTTGTTTGTTTCAATACTAGCATGGTGATGACACAAGTGAACAGAATTTCTAAATAATAATTTCAGAAGTGGTAAAAGAACTGAAACGACATAGTGACCCTCACATGAATGGTATTCCAGGTCTTCCAGCTAAAACAAGGTCAAACACAGCAGGAACAGATTCCAGAAGAGGTGGGTATAGGTAGCACACAGTTGGATGGTACTTAGTCTTTTGATAGGATTTGAAAGTATGTGAATGCCTTTGCACCCAAGTGGTAGCGAATTAAAACCCCACAATTTGTAAATTTTTGTTGAAATAGTTTGCAAAGATAAATGCTAGGAGTTGGAAATTTGAAACAGTTTTTAAAATTTTTTTCACATATCAAATGAATGTAGTTTTTATTATGTTAGTAGCATGTACTGAACTTCTGTGCATCTTACCTCTCTGCTTTATAGGATGAGGTCATGTGTTTGCACGACATGCATTTCAAGTCTATTACAGTATTGTGTATTCTGTTAATGCTCGTGATACAGAGGTGTTATGTCATTTCACTGTTTTACTGCTTAATTTCTACAGTGAACAATATAACTTTGTAGGCCATCAGAATCTGTGATATCTTCTTCACTAACTTTATCATTTGGTAATTTGAAAACTCCCCAATGACCCAAGGCTTATGCTTGATAAAAACAGAATACAAAAATGCACAGCCATCTTTTCAAAACAAGCATTTCATTAGCTTGTGTACAGTTTGTTTGCACTAGAAGCTTCTAAAAAAATGTTTTATCAATATTGGATAAGTCTGTTGCTTAGTTGATGGGCAATGTTCACAGCTTCTAAACTGCAGCAATCCAAGTTCAAACTTGAAAAGCAGCAAAATCAGTGCCAGATATCCCAACTTCAACACCCACTGTGTTATATGTATAGTTATATGTATCACCATTGGATGGATCAGTTGCTTTTTGCTGGACAATGGAAAGGGCTCACAGCATCAATTACAGCATCAATCAAAGTTCAAACCCAAAAAGTAGCAAACTAAACCCATATGTTCATCCTACTTCAACACTCACCTAGTAATTATACCTCACCTGGATGATGCACCACTGGGGCCACTTTTAAATGTCATCCATATCTCGAATTAATTTAATATGTCGCAGGGATGGAATTTCAACATCGTTTAATGTATAGTACTGAAAGCATGTGATATGTCTTTAAGTCTCCATCCTAGTTTACAAATATCCCATAATACGAGTCACATTTCATTCATGTTGTTTTTTTTATTAACAGTGGATTCTCCGTCACCTAGACAACCCTCCATAGAGCAAGAAGATGAGGAAGCAAAAGCTACTCTTCAGCAGGCAGCTGAAATACTATTCAAGAAAAGTGCTAGCAAAAAGAAAGGCCCTGCACCACCTCAGAGGACAACTTCTTTTAGGGTAAATTCTAAGGAATCCAGTATGTCTTTATCAAAAGAAAGTATTCAATCAGACGACAGTAACAGATATGTAGGAGGAGAAAAAAGTGTTGTTGATAAGCAATTTCATTTTACTGATCGCAGAAGTGATCAAAGTTTAAAATATAAAACACCATCTGGTGGTAGTGGACAATATCCCAAAGTTGCGCTTCCATTACCTAATCAGGCTAGTACTAAAACACGAACTTTGCCAGCATTTGGAAAGTCACAAGACTTGGAGTCTGCAACTAATCGGAATTCAAAGCATGAAAATACTTCTTTACAAGTCAGTAATATTGAAAAATTGATTGGGCAGTATGGAACAATACCGAAAAGTGCTCAAATAGGATCATATCTTGCATCTTTAGAACAAAGATCATCCTCCCAGGATTTGAGATCGGACAATCATCTAGATCAAGAACAGGGAGATAAAGGTAAAAGTACTGAGAGCAGCCATAGACATGTAGCAGAAATAGCTCAAAGCTTACAGCAGAACTTGGATTTAAAACGTAGCTCGGTATCATCAGATAAAAATTTGGACGACATTGATGAAAACAGCCATACTTTCCTCCCTTCTTCAGTTCGTCACACAAATATGCCAAGTAATATACCACGATCAAATTCGACTCAAGCTGTTAGTAATAAACCACCTTGGATAGTTTATCAAAGGCAAAAGTCTGATCTTTCGGACCTTAGCAGTCGTAATTCTGGAATAAACAAACCTGTTCCAGCTCCTAGACGTCCTGGAGACTCCAATAATAGTTTGGATAGTATTCGAAGTACTCCCTCAGGTGGAATTCAAAGCTCAGGCTCAAGTCCTGTCGTGGAAAATCTTCCAAGGTTTAGTCCAAGCCACAGAAATTCCAGTCCAGTGGGGAGTAATTTACGGAGAAGTAGTCCAGTTTCCATAGTGCAAAATAAATTACGAAGCACTAGTCCAAAAGATGACTTAACCAGATACAGTCCTGTGTCTGAGGGGCGAAGAACATCTAGTCCAACATTACAGTCAAATAGTCCCAGGGGTGCTCGAATCTATAATCCAAATAGAGCTTCAAGTCCTTCATTAGATTCGCTCCAAAGGAGCAGTTCTAAACCAATTGTAAAACCAAAACCCATTCGTTTGAGCTCGGATGGAAATGATCTTGATAATAGTGAAGACTCTGGAACTGAACCACCAACAATTGAGTTCATGAAAACTCGTCCTGATTATAGAAGATCAGAAAGTATGTGCAGCGATAAGAGTGAAGCTAATAAATCGGATAAAACATCAATTGGTGGTGTTAAACCAGATAAGCCACCAAGGCCTCCACCGCCACATTTGGAAGAAAGGTCAACAAGCAGTGACAAATTAATAGACACTAATAAACAACCACCCCCAGTTCCATTAAAGCCGACAAAATTTGGATCCGTTCGACAAAACACTACTGCAATATTACAACATTCAGTACAAGAGTCATTTAAAGATGACAGAAAAATAACAAAAGCTATTATGTTGAATCATATTAAACCGATATTGACAGAAGTCCTGCTAATAAAATCAGGCACAGCTAGCCCTAATATTATCCGCTACATAAAATTAACCGATAGCATACAAGGATTTTATAATTATGGACACGAGTACTTAGATAATTTACAGCCTCATGCAAAATTTCAATTCCAGGAGTCACTGACAAAATTACAGACAGTCGGCAATAAACTAATGAATTGTGTCCCATCTGAAGGCAGTGATACAAGGCTGTTTACGGAGATAGAACACTATGCACAAGAAATAAAAGCATTGCTGACCAAATAGAACTTTTCCATGATGATCTGTCCGAGATGGTAGTTGGTACAATGTGGTATTTGGTTTTGTAATATAAGTAATCTGAAAATGTTTGCAGGGGAATTTTTTTTTTAAATACTCAAAATCCCCCCAATGTTTCTTGTTATATTAACTATTTCTGATACTGATATACATTGTGAGAACGATTTCTGTGGCAGTAAAATCTATCAACAATCAGTTTATCGCAAATCATTTATTAAGTTAGATGCAGTTTTTAAAGGCTGTATCTTAATACTTATATTGTGGAAGTTTTGGAGCTATGGGAATGTATTTCATATCAGTTTTGTGTACAACTGTTAACAGGAGACAATCCTGGAAAGTTTGCAGGAAAAATTGTCCTAACGATATAAAAAAACAAATCATTCTATTCACAGGGTTCTACACCATACAGCATGCCTCATTAGAATTGTCATTGTGATCAACATTACAAAATATAAAACTTTGAATTCAGAATGTTTTAGAAAATAGGGTAATCTTTTCCTAGTTCTAAATTCCAGTAATGCTTCTAAAGGCATGTCATATCTTTATAGACCTTCCCGAAAGCTAAATAAATGGGCCAACTCAGTTGCACACTGGAGATTTAATTCTGAAAATTATATTGCAATTTATATGTTCTTTATTCACATTTCAAAAACTGACATCCGAACAAGAATATAGCCAGACATTATATGAAAAACATGTGTATGTTATTTTAACACCACCAGTAGATTTATATTGTATATTTTAGTTGAAAATCTTAAAACCTGTTGTACTTTCAATAGTCATTATATGAGTGAAGTTAATTATTAAATGTAATTGAAGAATCTTGAGATGTCAACCAGGTTTAAAATTTAATGTGCTTTTTATTACTATATTATCACCTGTACCAAAGTATTTACATGGGCGACATTCCCATGTTTCATTTACTATGTTATTTTGATTAAAGTACACAAATATCTCTATGTGAGGTTTAACAAAAAATAGTATGTGATTATGTAAGGGCAGGCGTTGTCCAGTAGGATTCACAATCTATGTGAAAGTGATATTATACATACTACTTCCACGATCTTCCACAAGATGCACTGCAAGTATAGTGCACACTTCCTACCTTGAGCAATGACAATTTTTGATGACAGTTTTAAAAGAGACATAACATACCCGTGTTAACTTTTCGTAGGAAAGAGGTCATCCAATACGTAGACAATGTTAACTTTCTCTTTTAAATTTTAATTTATAATAAAATTCCGCTTGGCTTTATATGCCAAGTCAGTCTGGTAAACTTATCTTCATCCTAAATTACTGATTGAACTGTATGTTAAGAGTATTAATTATGTGCAATTTTGCTAATATATTATTATATTAAGAAGAGTTTCTTAACCATCCTGTATAATAAATAAATGTTAAGTACTAAGTTGTTAATTATAAAGTGATATTTTTTATTTTATTTGTTAATAGTCGCATCATTCACGGCATTAATACTGTTACTGTCGTGCTCAATACGGCACTCAAAAGCAAACAAATTGTCCCTTGGTGTATTTTTGCAGAAAGGGGTTGCAGAGCACAGGCCATGGACGGCAATCCGGGGGGTACGTAATACATCTACTGTCTTGCTAGCAACCAGCTGAGAATTTATAAGAGGACTGCTCCCGGGGGGTACGTGACAAAAAAGTTAGTAGGATGTGAAGCCCAGGGTAAATAACCCTGACCGTGTGGTAAATAAGGGTCACCAAAAATATACCCTGTCGTAAATGAAAAAACATGAAAAGTATACCCCGTTGTAAATAACTCTCCTGAAATAGATACCCTGTGTAAAATTCACTTGGAAGTTATATACCCTGTAGTAAATAAATTTGTTAAAATTTACGAACCTTAATTTTTCATACCTGTGGTAAATGCGTTTTCCAAAAAATACACCGTTGTAAACGAATATTTTTTGAAAATATACCACTGTGGTAAATATCTTACAAGAAAATTATACCCTGTGGTAAATAAAGCTTTGAGAAGCGTGGAAAACATCCCCTGTGGTAAATGCGGAAGCTGAAGAAAGGGCCTATTGAGTGGCACACATATATATAGCGACTTTGAATTACAGTACCCTACCGGGACTGCTCAATGTCTGCATTTGACATTTTATGATCCTTTTTATTAGCTGAAATAAATACAGAAAATATACAATACGTTTTTTCTAAATTAA
>JAOXYB010029066.1:18754-31070 GCA_028565635.1 Phoronis ovalis
CTGCCAGCAGATGATTTCTAGCAGACATCTGCCAGCATATGATTTCTGGTAGACGTCTGCCAGCAGATGATTTCTAGCAGATGTCTTCCAGCAGATGATTTCTAGAAGACATCTACCAGCAGATGATTTCTGGCATACATCTGCTGTCTGCAGTCTGCTAACTTGACATTTTCTAGCAGATGCTTTTTAGCAGACATCTGCTGTCTGCTAACTTGACGTTTTCTATCTAGCAGATATCTGCTGTCTGTTATCTGCTGTTTGCTAACTTGATGCACGTGAATTATACGCGATAGGTGAAGCGGCATTCGCCAAAGATTGTATACATGATGACCAACGTAAACATGGTGTAAGGTAAACGGTTAGATATTTGAAAGATTCGAGGCATTCAAGTATAAAGTTGGCGTACGGTTAGATATTCGAAAGATTCGATATATTCAAAATATAAAGTTGGCTACTGGTTAGATATTCGAAAGTTCGAGAGACTCAAAATATACGATTAGATATTCAAAAGATTACATAAAGTTGGCTACTGGTTAGATATTTGAGAGATGCAAAGTTGGCTACTTATTAAAGATTCGAGAGAATCAAAGAAACTATATTTTTGGTGGGAGGGAGCATTTCTTAAAGTCGGGAATTGGGAGGGGGCATTTCTTAGGGGGTCAGCAATTGGAAGGAACATTTCCAGGGGGGTTGGGAATTAAAAAAAATTAATATTTTTTTCTTTGTTAGTTTGTTCCTTTATTTTCTTCCTTGTTTCCTTCTTTCTTTCTTTCTTTGCATTTTCAGCAAGCTATGTCTCGAACACGGTTACAGTTAGGAACATAATACTTTTAATAGGTACTAGTATATTGCTGTCTAGAGTACTGATAATTTCGTGCATAATTATCAAGAATTGGCCCAGACTTACAACTTAGAGGTATACTCTCCTGCTTCAGTCAAGGTTATCTACGACAAGCTACAGTAGTAACTTTGCCCTTCTGAGATAGTGAAACGTTCGCCAATTGAGAGTACAGTACCTCGAGAGCCGTGTATCTATGCCAGTCCAAAGTCAATTTTGTTAGTCTTTCATTTAATTAGAATGGATTTTCATATCGATTTAGTGGAATGATTTTAAAATTCGCTTCGAAAGAAAATTCAAATTTAATTTAAAGCCTTACATTTCAATAAGTTCAAAGTTTAACTACTTTAAATTTATTGGAGTTTCTCGAAATTTATTTATTTTTGCTAAAACAAACATTATTATATTGTATTTTAAAATTTTGTCCATAATTATGTATTAGATCATAACTTCGATTTAATCTGACCTACTGACTTATTAATTAAGGAATAGATTAATGAAACAAATAAACAACATAATAAACACGATAAACTAGACATTTTCTAGATTAATATTTCATCATATTTGTACCCCTATTTGTACTATGACCCATACAGAGAAAAACCGACCCAGTGTCCTTAAATATAAAATTCAGATTTATCTCGTGTTTTGCACACAAGCTATACCTTACGACGACACCATTCTGCAGGATTAAAATCCGAAGTTAGATATAGTTTTCATATTTTGCACAGATTATTAATTATTCAAATTTTACGCTCAAGAAATAAATATTTTGTGTGCAAAGGTGTTTTTTGTTGAAATAAATAAAATACAAGAAACTATATTTTATATGGAATGCTTTTTAAATAAGGTATCGTAGGGTGCGGAATTACTAAAAGCAAACGACATGAGTAAGTGCGGAGTAGTACGTGTAAATGTGAATCACTTTATCTTAATCACCCCCGCCAGGTAATCACCTCTGAATACATATATGATGATGAAAATGTTTACACAACCGAGCCTAAAGTACATGTTTTATCACGTGTTTTATTTTACACGAAAAACTTTTAAACGAAAACTAGATGTAGAATGGGTATGCTCCAATGAATATCCAATGTATTTTTTTTAATTTATCTTCTGTGCTGCTTTAAAATTCATTAATAAAGCATGCATAGTGTTTGAAACCTACTAATTTGATAACGAGAGAAAAAAGGTAAAATGCAACTATTGTTTATAAAAAATATATCTACTTGTTATCAAAAATACATTTTGAATAGGATAAAAATGTATGTTTTTCTTCTAAACATTTAAACAAATATGACGTACATGTATATAAATTTTGCGTGACAATTATTATGAAAAAAACGTACTCTTTTTTTATACTTGAAAACTTAAATCTCAAAGTAGAGGTCTGTATGATATTCATAAATCTTTCTTGAACTTCGTTTTCCAAGGTGCAGTAGCTGTTTTATCATTTTATCAGTGTCTTTTCATACTTGTGCATCTGCTATACATGTAGTTGCAACGCGAACAGCAAAAATCAAGGACAACAGTTTTCGTGTTCTGCGAATTTTGAACATGGCTTCGATATACTACATTCAGCTTCATACCCGCATTGATATAGTCAAATGCCGACTCTCTGGTGCAAGTACCTTGTTCATATAATGTCGGCTCTCTGGTGCATGTACCGTGTACATATAATGTCGACTCTCTAGGTGCATATATCGTGTATATATAATGCAATGTGCATGTTTAGTTTTTCTACACAGATGTTTGAACATATTTGAGATGGTTAGACGCTAATACTTCAACCAACGGGACAGCAAAGCATAGAAAGTTGATATTTAAGAGTTGTTTTGGGTTTCGCAGTTGTTTTATAAGCTTTTAATTTAGCTATAACATCTTTCATTGTGTCTGCCCGTTGTTGCGGCGAAAGGATACCATATTTCCCTATGTATTCTTCTAATTTGTCTTTGAGCGAGTCTCGCTTCAATCTTCTGTTTACAATTTTCATCAGTAGGCTGCTGGCTGTAAAATAAGAAAAAAAATTACAATTCAATTAAAAAAACATTGTAGTGTTTGAATAAAATGCAGATTGACAAATATCAATTAATTGTTGTTCTATATAACACTATAAACGTGAAACTCGTATATGTTAATGATGAATATTTTAAAGTTAGAATATTCGAACATCCATACTTACATGTTTGGCTGGGTGTAGATTTCCTGTCAACTTTAATAGGACTTGCAGAGCTTTGTCCATAAAACACTACAAACAATATCACTGCTACTACAATCATTTTTCTGTATTGTTCCATTTTTTTATCAACAAAACATAAAGTCCCGAATTTATTTGCAATACTTGTTTTTAGCATCTATCCGAGATAACAAATGTTCCATGTGAAAATTTACAGTTTCAAACAAAATTTCGCTGCTCAATTATGCAAAATAGAAAAATAGTTTGTCATTAAATAGTATCCCGTTTCGTTAAGTTCTCAGTCAATTTCCTTGTTAAAGCAGTACTATAAGTTTAGTCAGTTACAATTAGTAAGTGCTAATGAAAATGAGTTACTGTCCGTGAACTGCTCGCTACTTATAGCAATATTTTGAGATGATAGTAAATAGTATTACTTGTTATCACCGCCCATTATGGTGTAATGTTTCGCTCCAGGAACCAGCATTCCTGTCCAATTTTATACACGTGTCAAAGAACTATTTGAGCGCTTACAAATACCTTTACAGGGTGCGTGATGCGAAACTTCTTTACACAAAAAAATCCATACGCTTACTGTGGTATTACAATTGCTTATATTATGATTGAATGTTTTTGTTGGAATTAGGATTGTAAAGGCTATAACTTTTTTGTACTGACCATGGATGAGAAACTATCGGAACTGCTTTTCACCGCAATTTACGTCTGCACTACGTCATAACGTCAAAGCGTTAGAAATGAGTTTTATCAGAATTTTAAAATAAAGTATGAATACTAAACACCAAATTCAGCCAGTGAGAAAGCCGTTTGGCTTTGACGTAAAATTTCCATCAGGCAAAAAAGTTTTGCGAAAAATTGTAAATTGTATATTGATATTTATTGATTCATTAGGAGTCAATTTCATTTTTACTTTGGTATTGGTGTTTAATAGGACATTTATTGCGATTTATTTATGCATTATAGGACTCATATCACACAAATCGTTAGGACATGTTCACTAATCGTATCATTGTGAGTTTACTGATATGGTTACTTATT
Organism: Phoronis ovalis; assembly: GCA_028565635.1. Taxonomy (NCBI): domain Eukaryota; kingdom Metazoa; phylum Phoronida; family Phoronidae; genus Phoronis; species Phoronis ovalis. Next base: position 22,822 of record JAOXYB010029066.1, read on the forward strand.
TTACACTTTAACCTTTATTGGCCGCCGATCAAAACATTTAATAAGTGGTCACGAAATGAGCGACTGATTGAATTATCTATAAGATTATCTCTTGATATTGTAAGCTTTTATAAATCAACGCTTTTAGTTTACGTCCAAAATATCCAAACAGGACGTCACACGTTTATTAACTTAAGGTTGCGTCAGTAATAACCGCTTGACGTAATATTCGTTATATTTTAAAACAAACAGAGCATAAAGCCACATCTCACATAGTTTCATGTACGGTACGTAGTCATGATGTCATAGATTAAACGCCACTGGCCGTTAATATTTTGAATACTTTGAAAAAGAGTAAACAACGCCAATTATAAAGTAGAATAAGTTTATTAAAACAGTTTTTAGAATATAACTTACGTGAGACAATCCAAGTTTTTTTTTCTCAGTTGAAGTATTTTAAAGGCCAAAGATCCATCGAGCTTATATAAACGACGTAAGCCCTTTTGACATTAACAAGGGGCCTGATACAATGTGATGCAATGCACCGATATATAACGTTTTTCGTGTAAAGATGAAAACCTTTCATCACATAATAACATTTAGAAAGTTTATAAACGATGTTTTTTTTCTCAAATAACAGATAGACCTATAAGAACGTTACAGAACTAAATTGCTAGTTCGTTTCCTTTCGTTTATATTACAAAATAGCATATAGACAAGTTCAACAATCAGAATGTAAAAAGCGTTCAATATTTATACATTGATGAAATCATGATCAGTTTTAAGAAAAAAAACTAAAGGTCGGCCACAAGCTCGCAGCAGATTTACATAGCAGACATAATAGTTTTACTCTGGATTTATTGTTATCACACTGATTGTATAATAAATAACTCATTGCATTTATTGTAAGTCTGTAATGTACTAGTTAGTTTATCATCCAATAACGTAAACGATATTTTGAGATAATTACAATTTTCTAAAAGGTATACAATTTCTCACAAAAAACTTTCGGTGGAGTATTTTGTATTTACCACTTTTATCACAAGTGTATGTGCGAACTGTTTGGTTCGTAAAATTCCAATTTATGGGTAATGGGTACTTTTGAAATTTATACGTTTAAGTAACTAAGTTCTTGCCGGATTTTCACTTTTTTAATTTTCTCAAACTTACCGCAACACTTTGTTTATTATATCATGGGATGAACTACTTTTTTTAATTAATAGTAACTATATATTGCATATGTATATTAAGGATCCTTGCATATATATAACTATTATACATTTGTATGCACTGTTGGTGTGCTCATGTACATAGTTTAACTGTTTAATATTATGACCTTGTAAAAATACATGTAACACATATTTACTGTGTCAAAAATGATATGGATCTTTGCATATTAAATTTGCATACAATAATCAAATGTTTCAATTACAGAAAAATGTAACCGAATTTTACTACTGTTGCGCAAGAAAAGCCAAATATTAGTTATGGGACCGAGCAGTCCATAAATGGGTCAATTCACTTCGTGGGACTGGAAATCTAGTTTATTCTAACTCTGGAAATTAATAGATGCGATTTGCATAATTGTACACGCTGTGTGTTGCTGATCAAGTAACTTCAAAGATCTACCGTTACCCAAATATGTTTATAAGTTACCTAAACTGCCAACCTTATCTTGATTTTCGCATAAAACACTAAACTTTGTGAAACAATGATTAATGTATTAGTGTAAAACAAATACGAGACAGACAATCATACAGATTAATTTACGAAAGATAAAATTTGTAATAATTAATTCAAACGCGAAATAAATTATAGAGTTATGTTGAAATAACGATAAGCACAACTAATATAAAAACGAAGTGTCGACATCAAGCAGATTATCGAACATTTGTTTGAGTAGAGTATGAGAACAATATCATGTAACTGTAGAGTATGAGAACAATATCATGTAACTGTAGAGTATGAGAACAATATCATGTAACTGTAGGCAACATTAGATGTTTATGTTTCATATTACACATTTTCGAGGCCTCTCCCAAAAGATAAGAATGAGGAGAAATCGCACCTTTATTTTTGTAACTTTCGTAAACCATTATGGTTCGTGTCGAAGCACATCCGTGCCAGTAACATGCGGTTAGCCTCCAAGCTTCTAACTTATGAATAACGATTGCACTGTTAGAAAGCCTCAAATTAATGCTTTTTATTTAACGGACTTTAATAACGGGTCAGCAAAATGTTCGAGTCCCAGGAAAGAAGAAAAGTATATCATACACTCATGTAGTAAATATTAATTGATATAGATGCTAAACGACGCAATAAAATTGTTCGATCATGTAAACTAAGGATTCAAGAATTTAGATTCTAAGAGCGAATTGTCAGAGCTACCGCGAAAAGGAACTTGGACTACAAATTACCATCGGAAAACTAACAATCGAACTGCATGATCCCAAAAGGTTCGGCTGGAAATGTACTTTTTTGGGTCCTAGGTATCTTTTCTGTCAGGTGCGATTTTGCAATTTTGGTATCTCTGCTACAACTATTTTACTCAGCTTGGTATCTTTACTGCTAGTGTTTTACTTGAATTTGGTATCTATACCGACAGTTTTTTAATTTTTTTTTCAAATCATTTTTACTCATTTGCTTACCGACTGAAATTTGGTCACTTGATATCTCTTAGCATTCACGATTTTTGCCATTTAGTATCTATTATTATTAATAATCTTAAAATGAATCGACCGTATTGTGCACTTTTTTATATATTTTCAACCGCTAGGTGGCTCACTGTCAAGTACAAATACTTTACGCCAAGGTGTCGAAATTAGAGGGATTTATTATTGAAACAGGACCCAATCAATTAAGAAAATATTGGATGATGCCATGATAAATTGAATAAAAATGTCAGAAATATATCAAAACATTTCCTCTTTATTATGCTAAACAGTGATTGCACATTGCACCTTCAATACAATACATTTAACTTTGCCACATATATTTGTTCAAATGATCTCACGTTTTCAGAAAAACTAAATTCATAAGAACAAAATCGTTTTCTTTGCAATAACATTTGCCATTTAGTTCACGAACGTATTGCCAAAAATATACATTAACTTTAAACAAAAAGTTAAAATAAAAAATATGAGAAATATTTATTCTATTGGGAATGTAATGAGAGAATCTTTCTCACCTCCTGTAACTTATAAATAATTATATTCCTGCACTATCATATGCGGCAGTGTTATTATAAATAGATAGAACTTGTGTATCACGTATCTAAGGCTTACTGATAGTTTCGGTGTGGTTTTAAATAAAAAGTGAAAAATCCGCATTACATTTTTTTTCACACAAAATAAATATTTCCTGAAACATGCAGGCTATGTTATAGTGATGTTTTCAGGATCTTGTGTGAAATGCATGAAATTTAATAAGCGTTTGATGACAGCTCATTGAAATCATAAGATACATCATACTGGAAAACCCAGTGGATCTAAATTCGCGATAACTACGTTTTTAAGAAATAAAGTATACCCCCATTAGTTAGTATGATCAAATTAAATACTGTGGATAATTTTTGAATGACTATTAATAAATGTTCAAAAAAGATTCAATTTTTATTTTCTGGAAAAAAAAATAAATTGATGATTTATGCAACCGAAATGCCCCTGGTGCGATTTAAAAATTGTCCATATCAAGTTATAGGACGTAGTAATTTAGTTTCACTGGGTTTTCCTATTGGACATACCTTATGATTTTTATAAGGTGTCAGTATAGATGCTAATTAAATTTCAAGCATTTCACACAAGAATCTGAAAATACCTTATAACCTGGGCTTATAACATAGCCTAAATGTTAAGATTCAGAAAAGATTTAGTTTTCATAATACAGAATTTTCACAAATTCTACTTAAACCTATAACGAGACTACTTGTTAGCCTTAAAGATGGCAGAATAGAGTCCGTTTTGCTTTGACTTAAATATTTCAACAATTACAACGAGGGACGAGTGTCATCAGTAATTCTTTTGTATATATCAAACACTCCAAATATACTTTTCACATAGCTGCCTTTCCTATATACCGATAACACGCCCTCATTCCAATATTTTCAGCCAAAAATGGTTGCATGCGCATACGTTACCCTAAATTAATTTGCATACATTTCTAACGTATAAAATACAGCAACTTTTATGAAAGTTTGAATTGGGATCTGTTTGTAGAAAGGATCTCAAAATATCTGTTTTGTGAGCGTATTATCTTTACAGATGGCGGCATCTATTACTATGATCGGCATAATACACAAACAGCAAGAGCAAAGGATTTACACAGTTCCCAGTTATGCTTTATTATTGGCTATCAGAAGTTAGGAGTCGGCATAACGTTTAGAATTTAAAAATATGTAGTCTCTTTTCCTGCAGCACAACATTTTCTTGTAATTTCGAGAACATCCATAACTGTACTCCGTACTTCAAATCGTCTGTTTTTATTACTACTAAATATACAAACAAATAAATACAATAATTTACTTTTCGTTTGAACATAAACTTGTGCAGTGTTCTTGCATTTTAAGTACATTTCAAACTTATCGGCCATGTGAGTCGGTATGACTAAAGCCTGTTTACAGTTGTTTACCAATAATGGAAACACTACAAGATTGTGCTAAACAAACCCAAATTTGCCAATGCAATTTCGCATTTGAAGTACCCAGGAAACATTTTTTTAATCCAACTATCGAGTTCTCAAAGAATACATTTCACATGGCAACCATTTTGAATCCAAGATTTTCATACCCTGAATATAGCAAACATTTTAATCCAAGTTTCGTTTAAATTGGTTCAGTACTATCCGATCAATCAAAGAATATTTTTTGACATGGCCACGATTTTGGATTAAAGATAGTTGCCAACCTTAATAATCAAAAATGTTCCCTTTCAGGTCTCTAGAAACATTTCCTTGTAATTTTAGTTAAATCTGACTGGTACTTTGGAGAAAAGCTTTGGCAAAATTTGCTGAAGAAAAGGAGAAACAAAGAAACATTTGTGCAACAATATGGAGTCCAACTTTTGTCGGAAGCCATAATCATAATCATAACCATGATATTGTCCTGGGAAGCACTTAGGGTTCCGTCTAAATAGGGATATGCCGCAACAGTGAATCTGGTTTTTTGGCAAAATTAGCCGCGGGATCCGTTTTTTTTTATCAAATTAGGTGAGAGGATTGCTGATTGGGTTTTAGTAAAATAGCTGAGTTGATACGGTGTTTGACTAAAATAAACCAGCTTTCCAATACATATAAAATTAGCAATACGCTTTTTAAGCAAAAGAGTTAAGCAAACCTTTTTTGGCAGGATAAAAATAGTTGAGAGGATACGCACACCCCTACCCAAAAATGTTTGAAGTGCCCCTCCGGTTTACCCACTGACATGATTTAGTATGCTTCTATATGACTAGAATTTGAACCTGGATTGTACTGGGTATACATTTCACCCTCTGTAACGTCACGCTGAATAAGCCTAGCCATTGGTCCATTCATTGTCATGACGGAATCAGGCGACATTCCTGTCATGTGTATCATTGGGAGAATTGGCGATTGTCTTTGATGATCCATATATGGTATACCAGGAGAGATAGAACTATACTGAGGAACCCATTTGTCATGTGTAGGGGTATCTGACGCACCAGCGGGCATTTGGCCTAGTGGGGGTTCATGATCAAGGTGCTGACTGGAACTATCGTACATGTCGCCATCAGACATCATATGGCCATCAAGTGAATCAATCTCATCTGAAAACAGAATAAAAAAACATTAATGTACTTAAAAATAATAAAAAAAAAAAAAGTTTTTGCGAAGATGATTCATGTGACTCTGTGTGCAACTCAATTGAATCTTGTGATAATTTCTTCTTGCTCTTTAGAAGATCTAAATGTTCACAACAAGAAGCTAGTAAAAATAAAAAGATCCATGAAAAAATGTAATAATTTAAATCCTTACGTTGGTAAGACATATCTACTGCGCAATCAGAGCTGTCGTCTGCTGACAGTCCACCATCAGATTCTGGACCCCTCTTAGATGGCTGTCTATAATATGGGTTCCATCTTTGTCTCCCGGCATCCTAAGATAAGAATCATGAATGAGTGCAAATAAATTGCTTCCGTACAAATAAATGAATAAAGTTTATAACTACATCGTTTACGGAATACTAACTATGTACAATTTTATTTTGCCGATAGGTGGCCGCTCTGCCACCATACCAAGTAAACTATAGAGGCCATAGAGGATAAGATCGGAAAAGATAATTAGAGAACAATGGAAAACATTGTTTTTTCTCACCTTAAATATTTCAAACGGGTAATTATCTCTGATTGATGTGTTTACGTACATTCTAGATCTTTGCTAGACTTTGTGGGGTCCACTGTACCGATCCTAGCGGACATGTAAGTTAGAAAACAATGAGATTCAGCGTGACTTCTACATAGTGCATACTAGCATAATTTACTTATATGTGCAATTAAACTCATACTTGTCCACAGGAAGACTAATTACAATTTACCTTTTTCAGTCTTTTCTCTTTTGCTCGTCTATTTTGAAACCAGACTTGTACAACACGCATATCCAAACCAGTTTCTGCACTCAGTTGTTCTCTAACATGACGCGCAGGCTTTGAACTTTCGTTATACGCCCTCTTTAATGCCTCTAACTGCTTTGCTGATATTGTGGTACGTGGACGTTTATTTGCAGCATCAAGCTCATATTCTATAAGAAAATAAGTAAAAAAAACCCAGTCAATTCGAAGCCAGAAGGTAGTGTATGTAGTGTAGATCAGATACATGCCATTCTAAGAAAAAAAAAACTTTAATATTTATATTACCGTCGATACGGGATAACATCGATTAAAAAAATATTTTTTCAATACTTTTAAAAATATAAGCAAACAGTTTTAAAAAAAAAAATTTCACACCTCTTTGTTTTGCGGTTTCATAATCTGTTTTACACACAAGTTTTCTATCATCCAACAAGTAAAATTCGTCTCCAGTGTTGAGTTGCCTGTTACATACAATACATGCAAAACACTCCAGATGGTAAACGTTATCCTGGGCCCTCCTGACGACTTGCGTTGGTGGGATTCCCTTCTCACATGCTGCGCACTTGGTACCGAAACGTCTAAAATATGAGTTAAAAGTTTTTATCTGTCCGTTCTCTAGTGAAATTTTGGAAATCAGGGACGCTGCCGGGGACGCAGAAAAATTATGTTCCAGTATAATGCGTTCTGATCGAAACCAATAATAAAATCACAGTTATATTTTACAGTTATATATCAGTTATATATCAACTTCTGTATTATGTCAGTAAAACTAAAACATTATAGATACCTAGCCGTGTTGACATAGTACTATATATAGCATTGTTCCCAAAATTAATTACGGTTAATTAAATGTTAAGTACTTTCAGTATAAAACATGAATTAGGATGTACTTATAAAATATAACTTCATAATGAAATTACACAATTATAGGCACTATTCCAGGAATCGCTTTAGTTTTAATCGCTCAGGTGTAACACTGATTGTAATGAAAATAACATTAGGTGTAATTAATATTTATTGAATACCAAATCTCAAAACAACATTTTTGTGTAGTACTTGTGTAACACATGCATGTAATATATAATACGTTTGCATTCGTGTAAATTTGGTAGATTAAGATTTTAGCTGTTTCATAAATGTTTAGTTATTTTGTACATTTACTGAAAGCTCTGCCATCAATTGGAAACCTAAATAGATGTAATCCTAAACTAAGAAAACAATACTCACTTGAAAAAATCATCTTTACAAAAAACTTTGTCTCCCCTTGAGAAACATTTATCATTTAAAAAACAATGACAGTCCGCACATTTCAGACACTTTGAATGCCAGGGTCGCTCTAACACCTTTAATATAAACTTGTCGAAGATAGCCGTCCCGCAACCAGCACATTTTGGTATCGCCGCTGAAATCAGAATAATAATGGAATACTATTACTTATACACGTCAGATAAAACGTATGTTAAATAACGTATGATGAATATGTATTGCACTCACCAAGCAAATCCTGAAATCATTTTGTTGTGCTAATAAATGTACCTGATACCGGATTTCGTTTGGCATTGCCCCGGGGGGGTACTCAGGTTATTTTTTGGTGGGGGTGTGCAGCCGCGTTGAACATTTTGGATTTGGATTGTATACTTTTCACTGTATTTTTTTGGATTGCTACCGTAACGATATTCAAAAATTTGGATTG
>JAOXYB010029078.1:0-15114 GCA_028565635.1 Phoronis ovalis
TCATGCCTGCACGAAAAATTAACTGGGAGTAGTATACATAATAATCTTCAGTTCTTAACAGGTCATTTTCTTCGCGCGATGTTGGGGACATTTTTGTAATGATTTAAATTACATGAATTTATTATAGAAGTGGATGGGGAAATCAATTGTGTCCTTATACCATGTGTGGGGAACCTACTTTTGAAACATTAATTCACGCATATTCCGACTTTTTAGTGATTAGCAAAGTTAAAACTACTATAATCTCTATTATCAATGTCAGTTAATAAAATAAATTCTCAAGGTTTTTACAGCCATTGAGACAATTATCGATTCTAAAAGTTTAAAATGGTTGTATTTCAATATCTTAACTTAATGGTACTTACCATCTGAATCTGGCGGTGAGCTTGGTGCGTAGCTTGGAGGTCGACCGAGACTTCTGTTGTTCTCCTGTTCCTCGTTATCATTACTATCAGCTCTTTGTTTGCGTCTTTGAAGTATGGCATTCAGCTCAGAATTCCGACCTTGTGTGTTCGAGTACTGAAACAAAGAGTTTTATTGAAGATGATTCCTTGGGGCTGATAATATATTTAATTAATTTTGCCTGAATGGATAGTGCAAATGGTATATTTTTAGATTTAATAAATGTTTCCTGAATAAGTCAGAGATTGGTTATCAATTTCAAAAATGTATAATTTTATGACCATTTCACGAAAAAACAGCTTGTTTTTTACAAGAACCAGCAACATTGGAATGTTACAGTAACAGTATGTGATAGGAACATCTCCAGTTAGAGTTTCGAGTCCGCCACCTGGGGATAGATTTCAGAACTAACCTAGCATTCAATACACTCAAAAACGTTCATTTTTTACTGACATATTATCTACAGAATAAACTACTTTACATTGAATATATTACAAAGCATCTCCCTAGTGACAAACATCAAAACTGCACTTAGAAAAGAATCTAATGTGGGGGCTATAGGGGGTTGTGGTCTGTTAAGTCCAAGCCGCGAGCATCCATCGATTCTTAAATGCGACCTTTGGCAACCTTTTTTTTTTACTACATGTACTTGCCACGAACATTTGCAATTTTAAGTGCGAGCATTGCACGGGGGACCCCCTGCCCCCCCTATTGTGATATAACATGTTACATTGCTTGTAGATGTACTTACAGCGTGAAACGTGTAAATGTATGCACTTCAGAATATCAGAAAAACCAAGCCAAATTTATGTGCATTTTAGGCTTCTTACTTACCCCAGCAATATTTTTCTGGACCGTCAGTTGACTGTCCAATCGCATTCCTTCTTCATGACCACAGCGTTCTTCCAGTTGATGTCTGGCTAGGTTAAACATATCCTTACCACTATAGCCATCAAACGCGTACACTACACTATAAAACACAAAGAGACAATGTTTAGATTTGACATCAATTGATTTTTATGGATAATTCTTGCTTAGAATTACATTTTTTATAAAGATAGATGCAGACAATTTTGTCCTATGCGATTCCATAATGTATACTCAGTAATTAATAAATTGTTTTGTGAGACACAATTAAATCTTGTTGGTCAATCTGACATGAGCATACCCTGGGGAGCATACCCCGGGGAGCATACCTACCGATCAGTGAATCCTTTAGAATATAGCCATTCCTTGACATCCACAGGACCGGAGCTCAGTGACATATAAGTCTGAATGGCACTCTTTGGCCTGTTTGGCATGCGAGACCATCTCTGCTTTAATTCACTGTTGACATCATCAATAGGATTGGACATTTGTTCTAAACAAGCAACGGCAACAATAAATAAAACGTTTACCAAATACTAGTAACCTATCTGGCTTTGTCATGTCACATATTTAATTAATAGTTCTTAGATAAATTCTAACATAAAAGGCCAACATGTCCGAAAGTTAACCTTAGAATATATCAGTGACAGCTTCATATTGACCACAACATTACTCAACTTATTAGAAATGCTCTCTTGCATGTGTCTAATTCACACAAATTTATATGAAGCTTTTCCCTTGTATCAAGAGTATTATTGCCAGATGCATAAATGCGAGTAATTACGTGTGTGCCTGTTGTAAACAGTTAAAATGGGTATTAAATTGCTTTCTAACAATAACCGTTCTTATGGAACACAAAATAATATACACTCAGTCTTATCTCTGTCCTCAACATTGAGTGAAAGATGAAATTACATCCTCATCATAACACGACTAATCCACTATGAATACAAAATGTGACGAGGAAAAATTGAATTGCTTACAATTATGGAATATTAAAGGTTTTATGATGGATTGAGGGACAAACTAATTAACAGATGAACCAAATAACTTACTGCTGTATAGATCCCCACTAGACAACCTTGACCTTGGTCGATCATCCACCGAGTCACTGTCTGAAGAAAGAATTGAAGTATGTATGACATGCTCTTAATCTGAAGGCTATAATGGTTTGATACAACTCGTACAAATTATACGCTTTGTATGAAATTTGAATCGTTTTTTCAAGACAAGGTAACAAAACAGTGAAAAAGCATCTGTGAAAAAGCTCTGTGAAAGACAAACAATATTTTCAGTTTCTTGTCAGATTCATGATAATCTAATCTCTGTGTAAGAGATTTATTTAGTATGCCAGCCCTACAGATGCTGTACGGCCAAAAAGATGGCAGTAAAGGCAGTTCTGTCAGAGAGTGATATTTTGTATTTGGCAAATATCATGACCACCTTTTTTGGTTCCATTCCCATTTTTCAAAAAGCACATCGTTTTAGAACAAAAAATCAAAACTTTAAATATCGAGATTATAGCCGACTTGAATACTTCTGCAAGTTGTCGTAATAACAAAACTCTTTCCAAATGATTGAAGAAAAATAGAAGAGAGCGATTCAATAGATAGCTTGGTATCTTAGTACAAATACGTATCAAAGACAAACAGACTTGTTGAAGCAGCTTTTTACGATATGATAATACCAACTATAAGACTTTCCATAAATTATTTACATGCAAGCCCTTTGTACGCTATTGTAATATAATATTATTGTAAGATGGGGGTCGGAGCTCCCCAACTCCGATACTTCATCGATATATGTCTGGGGTAATAAAAAAAAAAATTATTTACATGCACACTTAGATGAGCCATCAGTCACGAACCCCGAGTTTCTACAATACCGGGATTCCATGAATAAATCATGCGCCCATGCATAAAACTAATATATTTACAGAACGCTGCTTTCTGGTTCACGACTTGCGCTCCACCAAATACATGCTCATAGTCTATTACAGCTGGTGGCAGTCATTTTGTCCTGAACCGATCAACTATCTACAACCCCTTTTCAACATTAACGCAAATATGCAGCTAGCATCACAAACCTCTTGCACACAGCTATGTACTGTTTTGCTACTAACCATAAAAAACAACAATAACTTTTAGGTTAACAAGTGCTTTTATTCCATTTCAAATTTAAACATTTACATATCAAACAATCTTTGCAGACTGCTACTAAAGAAGTTTCAATACATTACACCAACACCACGATATCGCAAAATTATTTAGCACGAATTTTTTAAACAGCGAGAGAGGAATTTTTTAATAAATGAGCAATCCGATGCAATTCATAGTTCTTTGTTCAAGAGAAAATTTAGTGTGAAAGTACAAATTCACAAAACTAAAAGTATAATTTGTGGTTAGTAAATGGCAAAACAGCACTACGGCAAACAAGCACAACATTCCATCATCAAACGGCACACAAACGGCGAATAAAACACTTCACTCAAACCACAAAGAATTAAAAATGTTCTAAACAACAGCTTTTTCAACGATTTCAACACAGTAAACCAGAAATTGATCTCAACACAGGATACTTGTAATTTACCAACAGCGCTACTTAAAACATTCTCATTTTGACACGCACTGTCTTATTTCCCGCCAATATTTTGTCCGGAGTTAGCAGTTTGATTGAGGTTCCTCCATAACGAGCAAGAATTAATAAAATTTCACTTTTTTCATTTAGGAATAGAAAAAAATATACGTTTTGTGCTACTCTCTAATTAAAGTTACAAGAGTTTTTCCATTCTACGATTTTACTAAAACAACAGGCAGTAAATTTTATGAATGTAACATGCACAACATATTGCCGCTATCATGCACACGCAGGATAAGCAAGGGAGGCAGAGAGAATATCACACTATTACAGAAAGTAAGAACATTTAGTCAAAAGTACAAAGTTATCACAAAAAAAACATCAGGAAATTTAAAGACAACTAACAAGCCGTGTTAACACTAGTGTTGATTCAAGCAGAGAAAGAAGCTAATAACATTTGTTAATATTAATATTTTCAAATGCAGATTTTTAAAGAAATATTAAGGTAATCAGACAATTTATAGAATATTAAACATTGCATCTCCCGAATAGCATCATAATGATTGTAACTTCTAAAAGCAACTTAAATTGTAGAAAATTTTGTTAAACGGATCATTTTTTGAATTTAAACAAACTTTAACAAAAAAAATTCTCTCTCTCTGTTTTTACAAAATTAAATAAATGTTTGCGTTTTTAGGTAGTAATAATCCAGGAGTGACGTTAGCTAGAAAACAGCTACTGAACAAGACTCCATTGTAATAGTACAAATCTAGAATATATGCAAATTAGTTACTACACAAACAGAACTATAATTATAACAGATTTTAAGATGGTCTTTAAAACTGTCATGAAGGAATGTTTTTCGCAAATAAAAATTTTGACAAAAGGAAATTTTACGTTAAAAGAGACATTCCAAAAAAAACAAAGAATAGAATTCTACTTTTTTTTTATAATAACAAAGTAACACTATCATGACAGATAATTTCTTAGGGCCACTTGTAACTTATGTATAAATGTATAAACCAGAACACAAACGAAAGGAAATGCATCAGAAAATTTTAAAGAACACAATTTAAAACCTTTTCACAGTGAATTCTTAAAAACAGGAATTCCTGTGTTAAGCTTAAGCGAATTAACTGTTCACAGAATAGAACTGGAATTAAAATACAAGTTAATTAGTTATATAACATATTAATGCTGCTCACATATAATAGTGTTCACAGACATACAATTATACAAAAATGTTTTTCACTCGATGTCCAGCTTGTTCCAATAAAACGGCCAAAATAATATCTAATATTCCTTGACGAAAGTCATGTGGAATACAGGTACTCGTTCAACTATACGATAAGATGTGTCGATATTTTTAAGCCTGACCTTAAAGAGTAGTTAGTGATGGAAAAAAGCTGGACATCTGTGATTTGTTAGAAATGCAGGATTTCACGGTGGTTCTCTTAGGCTTATCATTGCATAGCACATTATTAATTCTTGCTATTTTAAGTAGATTTTGTACATGGAATTACCTTAATTAATATTAATTATATATTAATAAATTCATGATTATATAAAAATATGTACATATGTTTATGAACTATTTGATGGCATTTATCATCACACAACTGCAGAGATTGCAAGTTTGCAATTGGGATTATTTTTTTTTTGTAATTATAGCTAAACCCAAAATAATAGACTATTTATGGTTTGTGGTGGTCTTAACTGGTCAATACATGAGTTTAAGGTCAAATATATAATGATGAAGCATATTACACTTATACATGGTAATAAAAAGTATCTATGTAAGAATTATAAAAGGCGACCATTAAATTTAAGTCCTTATTTAGGAGAATATTTAATTAAAGGTCATATCTAAGATCCAGTTAAAAATATCAATTTAAGTCTCGTTATCCAGTCTCACTCATCAAACTTAAATCAACCACAGCAAACTCAGGTGAATATACATCAGACAGAAAGAATTATAAATACTGATTTCTTAAAAGATTAATGACATCAAACTTAAAAATATATAATAATTAACCCTTCTTTAATATCTAGATATCATAAACACACTTTTAACAATTGGATTATCATCATCATTTTGTATTAATTACAGCGATACACTATGCCTGTGGCTATAAAAACATACCTTTACAACAGTAGTAACTGGTCGACCATAAGGAGAGTATAGTTACCGGAGAAAAACTCTCTAAGGGACCAAGACCCGATTCATTGTTCCCTTTCTTATCATTCAGCCAGTAGGAGGTAACACGGCTATTGTCTGAAGCATAGGCCCCTGGGGGAAGACATTACGGACTGTGTATGGCATGTTTTTATAAATACAGGCTATAGTAAATGTGCGTGGACTGTTTATTTAAAATAGCCTCCGCCATAATCACCTCGCCTGGTTGGTTTTCTTGCAACTTGAGGTGGTGGGGGAGGGCCCGACGGTGGAGGAGGAGGAGGAATGTAGCTGCTGTACTGACCACTATCACGATGACCACTATCACGGTGACCGCCATCATGGTAACCACCATCGCGGTAACCACCATCGCGGTAACCACCATCACGTGGGTCCGACTGAAAAAGTGAAGAAATACATTTAAGTCTCAAGTACTGGCTAGCAAAAGCTTATTTATGAAAGTGCTGGTTTATGTATTTATGTAAGTGCTGGTTTATGTATTTATGTAAGTGCTGGCTGTCAATAAACAGTTTACACAATTTTTACTAAGAGTATTTCTTAATTGAAAATTCACAGAAGGTCAAGGTCATTTATCAAGTTTGGATGCATCAGATAAACCTCAAAGTAACATTCTTTGGGGTCATTTATAATCTGGCAAATGTATTTAGCAGTAGCTGGGTTACTAGGAAGAAATATGAATAACTATAAACTTAAGAGATACCCTGCCATTGTCCATCATTTCTGGGTGTTCCTCTACTTTGAACTCCTTCAGAATAGTGTACGGTGCGTGTCCAACTTGCCCTTGGGCATTGCGCAGTTTCCACCAGTTACGACTGCTGTCCAGTACCTAAGTAATGTAGAGAAAACCTTGACTTTGATAATAAAGAGCTATTTCACAAAGAACATTACTTCAAACAGATTAAACGAATAAACAATGTGGTACTATATCAATATCACAAACTGTTTTGTTCTTGCCAAATTAAAATCTGTTGTCTTACCATCTAATTTTCAGAGTTACCACTTGAAATTATATTGGTTGTTATCAATTTTAGCACAGGAAATGAATGCAACGCACATTCGTCTAGTGTCAAGAAGACTTACTTCAACAAATTCTCCTTTGACAACACCTAGTTCCTTGTCGTTCTTACTTTCTCGTGCGTGACTAACTTCAAAAAGTCTGAAAGGATCACAGAATTATATTTCAGGGCACAGGCTCTAAAACGTTTACACAATATTTTCATGCAGATTGCTAAACACATCTGCAGTACTACATGTTTTAAAATATTTGTCTATAAATAATGTACAGTCCATGTAGATAGAGGACATATTGAGAGGTACCTTTCTGTGGTCACCTAATGAGTTGGTGCCTCAAGTCTGGGATACTGTCTCTGACTGCTCTATTACTTTTAGACAATTTGCCATTTAAGGACTCGAGATAGAAAGAGGTGTATCAGTAATTCTACCTATGTTTTAGTATTTATAATGAAGAGATAGACATATAAAAGTATACATTTAAAAAAAGTTAATATTCCATGAGGGTAAATAATTTGAATTCGATCATATGACCTGACAGAAGATATTTTAGGGACAAAAAAATTTAACAAAATCCTGACCTTTAGACTTTAAATATTCATAACTTTTAAACTAAGCAAAATGTTAAAACTTTGAGACACCTTGTTGAAGACTTATATATTAAGATAATGTATGCCAAGTTTCAGCTTTGTAGATGTAAGTGTTTTTTTTTCAAATATTAAAATTCGAAAAACACTTATTTTTTCCCAAAATGGACATTTAGCAGATCATGAGAATTATTTTCAACCTTTTGCCTTTGGATTTATTAACATTGAAGTTTAACCTTTTAAAAATGTATGCTGTTATATATCTATCACTTAATTTTGATTATGGAAATTTATAAAGAACGTTATTATAGTCAAATAAGTGGATTGTGTATCTCGAGTCCTTAAGGACTTCAATTCTTTCAGTGGCAATATTGTGATTACCCACTAGTTTACTATACAGTTTTAAAGAACTAATTTTATGATTACAACACTAGTTACTTTGCAGATGATGCTAGCATGTCCTGCGCAAAATATTTCTGTTCTTCTTCAAATGATGTAACAACAGGTGGTTCTGGCATTGGTTCTCTATCACGTTCCCTGCGATCATAATCCCCTCGGTCACGCACTCTATCTCTCTCCCATTCTCTTTCGTGAGCTTGGCGATTTCTAAAAAGTTCAAAAATTTAACAATTCTTACAAAACATACTCATTACATTATACCGCTGTGAGCTGAATGTTAGATAGAATATGCAACTAAAACAAACTCGCTAAGTATCATAATGTTGAAACTTATTAAATCACCTATCTCATTTTTCTTGCAGATTAAATGCAACTTAAACACACTTTGCAGTATCAATTATCTTGTCTAAAATGCAAACAATATATTTGCTTTAAATAGTTTTACATAATTTCATTATTTCAATTTCCTGTAAATCATTCCTTATTTTAAATATGGCAAATACACAAAAACATGACTGAGTGAGTTACTTAGCAGAGAACATACAACAAAGTACAACTGATTACAAAGCACGCTACACACTGATTACAAAGCACGCTACACAACTGATTACAAAGCACGCTACACAACTGATTACAAAGCACGCTACACAACTGATTACAAAGCACGCTACACAACTGATTACAAAGCACGCTACACAACTGGAATCAGAAGTATAGACAGGACGGGTGAGAATGTGTTGTGGCAATAAGAATGAATGAAAGTAGTGCCGGATACTACCAGCGGTAGAGGATGACCAGATTAGGCTGTTAAGACTACAGTGCTGTGCTGTCCCAGAATCCGAGTCTATAACAATTGTGAAGTACACGAATAGCAAAGATTTTTCACTGATTCTGAACAAAATTTTCGCAAATATTAAACGTTGGCAATGCGATGCAATGAAAGCATCGCTCCAAGTACTATTTACAGTTTCAGCAGCATTGTCACTGAAGCGTCTCAAAAGTAATAAGCTATTGCAACTTTTCTAAGTTTTGCTGCATTCAAAATTTCCTAAATTTTCTGATAGCAAGCAGTATCATATGCTGTGTCTTTACAATCAAGTGAGTGCTATTGCCTATATTTGGTGCCGCTAAAAAGGTTTCCTAACTTTTCTACAAGCACGTATCTATCAAATACTAGAGTCGGGTAAAATCTACACAACACATTCTCCATCCAACCTGTCTATGTGCTTCTCCACGTAAGCCTGGAAGCCCGCGGACCTTGGATCTTGTTGATGAACCTGAGGAGGAACACGGTCTGGAGGCCGGTCATATTCGTCATATCCTTGGGACATTTCTTCCCTCCTTTGTTGATCTCTGTACACCGTTTCACCATATGGGGGTCGAGAATTATGTTCAACTGGGTACACATGATCCCTAGCCTGTTTAAAAGTAGACAGAACCTATTAATTATATCCACAGCTATTACTCACATAAAAATTGTTAATTATATATTAATTAATTAATCTAATTTTTCACATAGTGCAAAAATTAAAAATACTAAAAGTAATCTTTTCAGTACTGTCATTAAAAAAAACAAATTTTTTTTAGTATAATGGCAACATTAAAATCCTAAATAACATTTTTTTATAAAATTATCATTGCACGAAATATCCTTTTTATATACCGCATTAATGTTAATGTGCACTGAGTTAGTACCTCTTCCCGAGCTCTATAATTGTCCTCTTGATGGCGGATTTGCTGGGCATGATGTGCAGCAGCATTTGCAAGAGCTTGAGTAGTTCCATCATCAAACATATGTGGTGCTGGTTGCCAACCATCATCAAAACGAGGGATATATGGCGGAACATAACCCTTCCAGGTATCACTGAGAAAGAACAACAAAACATTGACGCAAAACTAGGACTTAACAATTTTTCTGATAACTCCAACAGATATCGGCTGTGGCTAATATCTTTGTCAAGTTAACTTTATATGTATTTGTTCAAATAATTCCATAAGGTGTCAAGGTCATTAAATAAGGTGTCAAGGTCACTAAGAATTTATTGGATGTCTTATTGCTACTATTATGCATTTTGTATCTAACTTTCCATAGAACTTTACAGTGGACATTTATGCAATTATATTGATTTTTTATCTGTTTGACTGTATGACACTTGTAACTGTGACACCAACCTGCTAATGGTCCATGCATCGCCAAGGGTTACCCATAAATCAGCTTCTTTTGATGACAAACAATGAGCGAGCAGGTCTCTGGCGTCGTTTGTCATTAATGGTGAAATGACCTTTGCAGCAAGGTCAGGTGTTCCGTGGCGTGGATCTTTACTGGCTTCAATAATCAAACTTAGAGGCGTAAACAGGAAGTGAACTAACTCCGGGGCGTTGGGATTATGTATGTGTGCCTTCAGTTTGGCCTTGAAGAAGAAAAACAAATAATCAATACATGTTACAAATAACGCAAAATCAAGGTTTGAAGTCGTTTAACTACCATGCAGCTTTAACAATATTCTCGTTTATTCTGCGAGAGAACTGGTGTATATTATACGTTTAAATGAAACATTACTTTTTGCATCATGACATTTCTCAGTATGAATATTGGCCGAATATGTAAGACTGTATTTTGCTTCTTTTACATCAATCTCAGCTTTGGATAGTAAAATGATCCTCACGAAACCTTACCAGCAGATTGAAGGAAAATTTGAATTTCTGGAACACGCTTATAAAATCTTGAGCTGGAGGTGGGCGAGCTCGCATTGTTAACATGCCCTCTGCAAAAAAGAAAAAAACATTCACAACCTTGTTATTGGAAACCATCAGTTCATTACTTGATAAATGTACATAGAACTGCTGAAAACAATTTTATTTTTACTAATGTTTCGTTTTTTAATCACTTTTTCGAGAAATCTTATTGAATTTGAACCCAACAATATACCTCCGTGTCCTCTTTCTTTCTTTTTCTTGTTCTTTCCGAATCGTCGGCGATCCTCTAATTCCTTAAATGATTCTGCTGCCATCTGGAGGCGGGCAACAAACCTTTCAATGTCATCAAAGCAGTGATTCAGCAGTTGCTGCAATTCAATTAAAATATAATAATATTCAATTAAAATATAATAATATTCAATTAAAATGTAATAATATTCAATTAGTTAAAACACATATTTTCACTGGCATATGTCAGGTGTATTAGTTTTCTTGCAGTGATGTTTACACTGTAGGTTGAAGCATTGTTTTTAATTTATCATTGTCATTTATTTCTGTAGCATACAGTGTTGCAAAAAAGTAAATTTATAATTATTCAATTGCTCTTTCAAATGTTCAATACAGTGCTATGCAGGACATATGAGCTGGATGCTATTCAGAGGAAAAGTAATTAATTCAGCACAAGTGAAGAATGAATACATGTCAACATCTGTACAAAGGTGAGAAATATTCAATTTCATTAGTAACCAATGAAAAGCTGATACAATATTCGTTAGAAATAGTTTGACCCATTCAGTTTAAAAGGCACTACTCATCCTGCACTGAAACACTCAAGAACATGCACATGACATGCCAAGACTAGAGAGTACAACATGCTAGTGACCAGAAATATTTTTTATACACAACTGTCAACATAAATTTACTTACTTTATAAAACGACTAAGGAAATGGTAACAAATAAAAGGATTAAATTTAAATATTCATAAGATTAGATTTAAATATTCATAAGATTAGCTTAACAGTTACTGAATCTCGCAGCGCATCTTTTTTACACTGCACATGGTGCATGCTGGGTAAAATAATGAAACAATATACGAAACATATTTTTTCTTAATGCAGTGTGTGGTTTTTTTTTTATCCATAGACTGTTCTCAACCGATTTTAAGGATTTTTACAAAATAATGGAAACAAGGAAATAACTAAGGGTAACATCTACATCTATAAGGGTAACATCTACATCTATAAGGGTAACATCTACATCTATAAGGGTAACATCTACATCTATAACATGCACACAGAGTTTAATATACACTGAATTGCAGCTTTCAAACATACTGTATTTGTAGATGAGGATTCACTCGGGCATTACCTGATGCATAACAACTTGTTAAGATTTACTGACACAATTATACCAGATATTGTTTACAGGTAGCGTGTGACTGGCTTAGATCAGTGTTTAATATTTTTTTCATTTCTAGCCAAAACTGTAGCCATAAAGTCTCGTTTTTATATGATTAAAGGCATTCCCAATAATACCCTTACTATATCTTGTGCACATACCTCATGAATATTCATGAATGTACAATAAAATACACAGAACATTTTTGTAACAGCATGAATTCTCATCTGCAAATCATTGTATTAAATGAATTTTTAATTACGTAACATAAGCTGATTGCGAGTATAACAGGTTTTTTATCATTCCGTGCCTACTCACAAGCCTATAATCTCTTTCTTGGAGTTTCAGTTTTACCAGATGGTACTGCTGTTTGACAAGCAAAAACAAATTGACAACAAACAATACATTTTGAGCCCACACAAGCTTTGCATCGTGTGTACAACATAAATTGTGTTAAACTGCATAAAGCCATTTGATAATCATTTCCAAACGCAGTAAACATTATCGCCTATAAATAGCAAGTACTTGAATCTAATATTACGTATGTCCTGGTTTTGCTGGTGAGTCCCTGGTGCAGGCCACGAGTGTCCTGTAGTTGTCTGAGGTTTACTCAGCACTCATAGTGCTCCAGTTTGTCACTTCTATATCTACTAAATTTTATCCCAGGGATGTGGATTCCACTAAATGAGAGAAAACTTTACCAGTCAGTAAAATAAACAATATTCATACATACCACATCTCTGTCTGTTCTTTCACTAGTGGTTGACTCTCTGTCGTCTTCCGGGCCACGTCTGTAAGATTCTCGGAAACGGCTAAGCGGTCGATCACCATAATCATCCTGATCTGAAGACAAATGAAAGGAATAATTGTTATAACAGCAGTCAAATGGAACTAGATTATACAGTCACACTGTTTAGTTTTTAGAATCACATACAACGAAATATTTTATATTGTGCTTGGAAATGAAAACAAACAGGCAGCTATATGCATGTTAGTAGAATGGGACTTCTTTAATTTATACTATTTTTTCTTACAATGGAAATTACAACTTTCTTCAAAAAATACTCAACAAAATATGGAAGTCATAAAAATTATAGAATCTTAAAATGTTCTCACCCGTCTGCATTTGTTCTAATCTGGAAACAGCGTCTCGTACATGGGGTCTACCACCAGGTGGCTCTGGAGCAGGGTTTGTTGGTGGAGGTGGAATGCGATCATTATAATCATCATGTCTTGTCTGCCGACTGAAAAACAAAACCACTACAGTCATCCCTAACTTAGTTAACATTGTCACCATCTTGGAACGATATAATGCAACTATGTAATGTTCCAATGATGAAGCTATAGCAACACATTCTAGAGCAGATATACAATTATTCAGGACAAACATGTGGTCCAGAATTAACAGAAATCAGGTCAACTGCTTCACAAGATTGGCACCAACAAATCTGTTGGCTCGCACAAGCTAACACATATATGACATGCTTTTTAGTAATCTTGCGCTTTTCCATAATCTAAGCATTGACTAACCCAAGGTGTGACTTCATGACACCTTTGATAATTTAAAGGCATGAAAATATGCTACTTTCTGAGAGGTGGCTCTACTATAGTGTGTGAGTGGGTTTACACACGTGTACACATTCTACCATCATCAGGATTGACTTATTTTTTATTTTGTCAATCAGAGTACATGAAACCTTTTCTACTCCAGCACATTTATCATAAACAACAGAAATAAGCAGACTACAGACCACCGGCACATTCAGGTTTGAAAATACACATACACGGTGAACAGGACCAAGTATGATGAATTACTGATCAAAGAAAAACAGATAAAAAAATTAAAATAAAAAACTTACACAAGACTACATAATAAAGATCTCATGCAGGTCTGAGCCTTCCCTTGATTACTGTCGTAAATAAAACGTACCTGTCGAGGGTACTACTACCTGGAGGAGTCGGCCAAGCGTGTCGTATTAAGGGACTGAAGGAAAACCCCAACAAATAATATGATAAATAACAGTGGGTGACATAAATATTCAATCATTACTAAAAAAAGCTGCATTTTTATTAAGTGTTTACAAACATACAATCGTGTGGTAAAAAAACCAAAAGCCAGGATATCCGTCGAACATAACGTTGTACAAGCCAATCAACAGCAAAATAATGAGTAAATGAATCAAATAAAGGATTCCTCTGGGCATACTATAACTTAGATAAGGATTCCTCTGGGCATACTATAACTTAGATAAGGATTCCTCTGGGCATACTATAACTTAGATAAGGATTCCTCTGGGCATACTATAACTTTAAAGTAACCAACTAAACACAAAAGCATAAGGTGCCTATTACATCACTGGGTACTGTGACTCAATTGCTGAAGCAAATTTGCACTGCACTAACATACCGTCTGCGATTTATATAGTGTCTATAATATGGAAAAAAAGTTTGCTGAACATTTTTATAACTCTACATGTACTGGCTATATCAAACACCTTTCTGCAAAACATTAATTTTTTTCCCTGCATGGATGTTCGTTCTACTTGCCAAGGTAATGGACGATACACAGACTGACCCCTATGTTTTCAGACTGACTCCTATGTTTTCAGACTGACCCCTATGTTTTCAGACTGACCCCTATGTTTTCAGACTGACTCCTATGTTTCGAGGGTATTTTTTCATTCCTTCATGAACTTCTTAATTACAAGATGCAGGTGGGTTTAAACAAAAATTAAATCAAAATTCTCAACATACCAGGTCACGTTTACACAGGAATACTACAAATATTGATTTTTAGAAGTCAAGGTATATGTTTGTACTTACGCATATGGTTGTCTGCCTTGCGGTTTGTCCGATTTTACAGTTTTAATGTCATCAACAATGTCAGACGACTACAACAGAGATAAAAGAAGAAATATGATACAATTTAAGAGTAAGACACTTGTCTGAAGAAAAGTCGTATTTTTGTAAAATATAAT
>JAOXYB010029100.1:0-15110 GCA_028565635.1 Phoronis ovalis
ATTTTGGATTGCTACCCTTATATTTCAAAAATTTGGATTGGGTTTACTACCGAAAGCCAAAATTTTGGATTGGGTTCAGCGGCACATCCCCGTAGTAAAAAAAACTTGAGTACCCCCCCCCCCGGGCTAGGTACCCCACATTCGCTAAATATTCGAGGCTGTCAGCATGTCTCTTATAATGGTTGGCATATACAGAAAATATGGAATTTTAAGATAATTGTTTTTAACATATAGTGAAATAACATTTCTTGTGATTCAGCGCTCGTGATGTTATAAAACATGCTGGTATATATCAAACAGAAGAAGAACAGTATTACGTCATCAGCACTGATGTTTTTGATACGTTGGTGCAGTTACTGGACCATTACCGACGTAATCAAGGTAAACAAATGTAACAGTGAAATATAACGAGTTGGAAGTTAAATATATGTGCCCGATATTATAATTAGATCGAATATGAAATATTTACAAAATTTAATTCCTTCGTTTTCCAATTTATGTCTTTTAAAGCACAATCAGCATACGCTGATGAAATGTACATTAACTACGGCATATGCTAATAAATGCGTGCCAAGAATTCTATTGTGTTGTAAAAGGTGACTCCTCTAATTTGACTAGGTCCAACATGCATCAGACTACTTAGAAGCTTCATCTACGTCATGTCTACCGCGGGATGTTATCCACCTGAGTTATCCGCACGTGACAGAACCATCATGTAAAAAATTAGTACGCTGACTTTGTACATATTGCGGATATTGGGTTGTTTAATATATAACAACGTCTTTAATTTGTAAAAATACATTGTGAATTTCAGTTTTTGGTGTTAATCTGCAAAACTATCCAACAAAACTTCATCTGGAGTCCTACTGGACCGCGGATTTATCATCAATTACAATTATGTATGAAGAACAATCTGGTTTTCCATGGGTAAGTTTTGTTAGGTCTGACGAAAAATTTAATATATTTTTGTAACAACTTTAAGTGTATTACGTGGCCAACAATAAGAGAGAATTTCTGTATGCATTCATTTCTATTTTAGACTTCAGCTAAAGGTAGTTTCTACAACCGTATGGATGTGTCGATATACACGCTTCAAGATGATTGTTCTAAATCTGATACCGAATTATTGATGCATCGGGCTGACATTCTCATGTAAGTACGGAAAATGGGAATAACAGAGTTAAGTTATTAATTTATCTAACCTTAAAATTAGCTTTCCGCATGAAATGGGATGGTGATTTCCTTTTACAATGTAGGTGTTTGCAGCACAGTAACCTTGAGAAATTGCTTGGCATTGGTTTTTCCGAAACTGGTTTTACTGTGGTTACGGACTATCATGGTGACTTGACACTTAGAAAATTCTTGGGAGAAAGAAAATGTTCGTCTTCTGGTTTATTCAAGTTATTATCTGATGTGTGTGTTGGCATGGCTTATTTAGAAAGAAGAGGAATCATACATAATGAACTAGTAAGGAATTGATATTATTACCGTTATTAACTTAAAATTTTTTTATTTCTTAGTTTAAATAGTATAGTAGTACAAGGAACCACCATACGGAAAATTTTTGCACTCAATGACCCTGTCTTTTTGCACTCAATGTATAACTCCAGTACTTTATGAGTTACGGTAATGAAACTTAATGGGTAGGTTAATTGAACAATTATCTTTTAAATGATTATGTAATAATGATCAAGGTCACCACCAGGGGCCGACACATGAAGGTTTACATTTTTCTTTATTATTACAAGTGTTTGAGATAGAGTAGTGAAACTCGGTGGACAAGTTTTTTGAACAATAATCTATTAATTTATTACGTAATAGTTAACAAAACCACCACCAGGTGCCGCTACGTAAAAATTTACGGTTTTACTTATAACTCTAGTAATTTTTGAGATATTATAATGAAGCTTAGTGTATAAGCTAATTAGCTGATAATCTTTTAATCTATTACGTAATAATTGACAAGGTCACCACCAGGGGTTGTCATGTGAAGGTGTATGCTTTGAATTATAATTCCAGTAAAACAAAAAAGAGATCGTAGTTTTTTAATCATTTATTACTGGTAAATATAAAGTTTTACATTCATGAGTTTTAGAAAGGCAGGTGTCAACTATCTTCTTCAGAAGTATCCGAGTCTTCCGAGGCTTGTTCATCCGAGTCTTCCGAGGCCTGTTCAATGCAATTATGATGTTTACTCTTTATAATTCTCATAGCTTTTTTGAACAGACTCCATCCTGCAGGCCGGGGCAGCTAGGTCCTACTATTTCATTCATCATATGATGCAGCAAACTGCTAAAGGTTGCTCCTCTCATGATAGTATTACGGTAAATCATTTGAGCGTCATCAGTCCAAGATAATATGTCAGTGTGGCGAGATATGGTATTTAAATAATTCTTAATTCTTCTGCTTATGGGTTATCATTTTCCGAAGTACTTTCTTCGTCAGAAGTGTCGTCTTGTCGGTGTCTTGTTCACTATCGGTATCATGATATGCATTATTTTCATCCGAGTCTTGATCATAAACATCATCGTGTTTATAATTACCGAGAATAACTTTTATTACAAGTTTTATACATGAATGACATGTTTACACGTCAACGTCTTCAGTATGGAAAAGTAAATAAATATGAAAGCAGGGGCATCAACAGGGGCTCGGGTGCGATTCTAGAGTTAATGTCCTAGCTCCTCCTCCCTCCTCCTCCTCTATCCTCATCCTCGCTCATCCCCTTCTTCCTCCTCCCTCCTCCTCCTCTTCCTTCCTCCTCCTCCCGCCGCCTCCTCCTCCTTCTCCTCCTCCTCCTCCTGGAGTACACATTACCTAATTTCCGTATAGTGGTTCCTTGTACTACTTAGTATGTCTATGCACTCATCATTTTAAAGAGTTATTTAGTAACTTTAAAAATGTTAATACAAAATGAAAAATAGTAAATTCTATCATTTGCTTTCATTTTTAGATATTAAATAATTGTATAATAAAGGAAAAAACGACAACAGCGTTGATTACCGGTTTTCATTATGCAAGGTAAGTCGATCGATAATCTTTCTGATAAACTGTAATGTTATGAGAATGTTTGCTGTTTGTTGTTTAAAGGTGTGCTTACGTTGCATCCTTGATCGACTTAGTTTAAATACGCTGCACAGCTAGAAAGGATTTTAAACTACTTCTCTAACTATCGAAAGTTGGAAGATAAGACCAGTAGTTAATGATGCCCGGAGGGCAGTCAATATGAAAGTGAGTACGCATGTTCCAACAAAATTGAAAGGGTATATTTTTCGCACCGCCGGCGCGCTTAGGGTCTGTTTTTGGCTAAAATCACGAAAAGGGGTGTTTATTTGGAGGTGTGACATTTCGTTAGGGGTGGTCTTTTCCAGAAGTCACTTCCTTAAGGGTGTATTTTTCAAAAATCTCACTTCCTTAGGGGTGTATTTTTTGCAGAATTTCACTTCGTTAGGGTTTTATTTGAAAAGCCATGGGTACCCACTTTCATATTGACTGCCCCCCCCCCCCAGAGTTAATGTTCCAGTTATCATAATCTAATTCATTATAAGTACTGTTTCGAAATGTTTGTAACGTTACGTTTGATTGTTTAAATAGGTTTGAAGGGGTGCTTCCTCTGCCATCGCCTGATAACTTTAATTTACATATACTTCGTCCCCCTGAGACTAACTTCTTAGGGACATCAGAAGAGGTTATGGTAACAACAAGAAGCGATGTTTGGTCCTATGGTGTCCTTATATGGTCTGTTTTCAATGATATTAATTCCACCGATGTGTCAGTTGAGCAGGTAATTAAAAGGATCCAGTTGGTACAAATGAAATGACGCTGACATTTCTTTACGATACGTTACAATTGGTAATAACACCAAGGTATTTAAGTTACTTCTGTGTGTAAAACATACCTATTATAATAAAAGTATTAAAACATATAACGTACAATCCTGGTGTGCTATAAAAATGATGACAGTGGCATCGCTATCGCGCCCCAAACCTCTGAAAACCCATTTCGATTCTACATATTTGGCATTTTGATCATTTCCCGAAGTTTTTATGTATCATGGCTCCTGGAAGATCACTGCTGGTGCTCAGATGAATCATCTCTCAATCAGGTGGAGGCGTAAGTGGCTGACTTATCCTACCATTAGTAAAAGGCTTGACAGAGAAAAGCATTAATGTGATTATGTACTTCTTTTTATACACTAGTAGCTATAAAGGGTCATTTGCATCATCTTTTATTTTCATTTATTTTTTTTTGTACCGTCAGGTTTTGTGCTGCAAATGGTCCAGCGTGCCTGACCCTACTAAGGGTGGAATAGCGAACATAGTATCATCGTGTTTGTGTCATGTAAGTGTAGCTTTCTTGTATTCTCTCTATTTCTTAAAATTCTTGGTATTTTTTTCGATTAGCTTGGTTTTTAAAAAAATTTCTGTGATGGTAGATCTATAGAATTTTACAAAAATATTTCATGCTATGTAAACCCAAAAATGAGTAAATATTAAATAAACCAATCTTTTAAAAACGTGTTAAAATTACAAGTTTGAATTTTTGTTTCAGGTCAGTTCTTCTAGACCGAACTTCCGTGATATATACCGGAATCTACGACACGCCATCCAGCTTCTACCATTCAAATCTACCTCCCGGATACCAAAACCCAGTGTTGGTATGTTTAATACACTTTGCCTTACCCCCTCCCCATTACGCCAACAAATCTACTGCTTATCCTACACTTCGCAAATATGTTTACATTAGTTTATCTTGCTTGGTGATCGCTTCATTGCTGATCTCTTGTTATTACAATAACATTCAAAAAATTTAGTCCAATTTCAGATTTCATCATTTATTTCTTCATTTATTCTCTTCTTGGTAATAGTTATTATTGATCTATTGACATTATTACCGATTTAAGTAATAGATATGTGTAAGATTTGTTTTATAGATAAAAGCAACCAACAACAGTGACCAAATAAAGACTATTTATAGTGATAAGTGTTCTTTTGTGACAAGAAACTCTCTAGGAATACATTTTATTATATTTCTTCAGGTCAGAATGTAAAGAAAACGCCACCTTCTTCATATTCAAAGCCTACACCGTATATAACAGGGGTGGACAATAAACGGACATCGGATGTGTCCTTACAATGTTTAAACAGTAGCCCAGAGTGGTCTGGAAACGTGTCTGACGTTTCTAACGTAAGAAGTACTGGTGCAAGATATGTAGACAACGTCGTGCCAGGTCGCCGTTTAAGTGCTAGTTCTGTACTAACAGGACAAGACGCCATGCAAGGTACTGGTATCAATCAGCGACGGAATGGAACAAGGCCACAGCCTGTGGATGTTGCTAGTGATATGTTGAAACATGTAAGACTTGCAGATGTTGATATGGGAAGCAGCAGCACATTGAGCAAAATGGAAACACAGAGTGTTAAGAGTGATAGTACCGCTACGACGAGATCAGGCATTCAAGAGGACGACATAAGGCGAAATAATGTTAATCTTAAATCTAATTCCTCTCAAGGAATGGATAAGCTTTCCCGTGTGGAGTCACGGGAAAGCATCAGTACCGACTCAACATTACTAAGAACGGCCATGCACAACACATGGACTAATCACAAAGTAGGTGAGCAACAGTGGAATGACGTCGAGTCCATGAATAGCAATCAAGGTAGTAGGCGAGGTTCTGTAACTAGTGGTAATATATCATTTGATAATCAAAACATTGCACCTGGGAAATCAGGACCACATCACAAAGAATCAAGGACTGAATCAAATGTCTCCAAAATGCTACAAATGACACAAAGGACAAAATATAAATATCACGTGATCAAAAGGGAAAAAGAAGCGATTTTGCAAGCATCTGAAGACAACGAGAAAAAACATCGTGAAGAAATGAACAGCCTAAAGTCAAATTTAGAGCACATAGAACAGTCGTTAGAAAGAGCGCTTCAAGAAAAACTGTCTCTGCAAAAGTGTTTTGATGAAAATATTGCTGTCGTAAATTCGGCTTTGGAACGCTTACAACATGAACTTCGTGAAATGCAACGAGAAACTGTGCAAGTGAATGAAAGAAATCAAATATTACGAAATGAAGTGGATTTACTGACGGAAGAAAATGAAAGCTTAGGACAGCAAGTTACACAGCTGTTATCAGAAAATAAAAATTTCGAGACACATGAAAAACAATATGTGACAAATCGTGAAACTGTCGCAATGAAACGAAATGAAATTACAATATTAAAGGATGATGCGGATAAAAGTAAACTTCAAATTTCAAAGTTAGCAAACGAAAGTAAAAATCTCAGGCAGAAAATGTTGAGTATGTCAGAAGAAAATCAAAAAATGAATGTACATTTATATGAGTTGAGACGGACTATGCAAAACGTCGGCTCTGAAAATTCAAAATTGAGAGAGAGCGTTAAAAGGTTTGAGGAAGAAAATACAAATTTGAACCAAGACAGTGTGATTATAAGAAATTTAAATGTTAACCTTGAAAGGGAAATATTTGATTTGAAAGGTAAACTTAAGAATGTTGAAATGGAGAAGGAGCAGTTACAACTACTTCAAGATATGTCGATTGAAAAATTAAAAACAGTCGAAAATGCCAGGAAATCATTAAGTGATGTGTCTCCAAATACTTCAAGGAAGTACAGTCACATGGTTGTTGCTGAAAAGGGGGATCTAACGAACATGAGCTTAAAAGAAGTCCCATTGCAGGCAGCGGACACTGAACAAGTTCCTACCCCCTTCAATAATAACAAACATAATGATGTGACAAACATCAGCTCGACTAGGCGCAATGAAGTTTTTTTAACTCATCAAGTCGAAGAAGATAATTATGATTCATCGGCAATATCTGATTCGCATTCTGACCGGGATAACCTGGACAATCCGGAATCTTGGCGTAGAAAGGAAGATAAATCTTCTATTTCCATGGTGGAAGACAAGATGAAGACTATAAAAGACAAGTCAAAAAGGACAGGAAGTTCGTCCCTATTGTCTAAACTTCCTAGATTTTCACTTTGGAATAAGGAATACCCTTCTCGACAAACGTTAGACAGTAATAATAAAATGAATTCTTCGGGAATTCCTATGCGGAAAAGTGCACCAAATAGTAGACTTCATGAATCAAGTAAATGTTACGAAGGTGCAGTCGGATGTGATAACAAGAGCATGTCTAGAAAGGTAAATTTATCTAACAAGGCGATTATACCGAATAAATCTTATGTTGATAGTAACATGCCAACAGAATCTAAAAGCTCCAATATTAATTCAGCTCACCGTGACATTAAATACGAGACTGATAGCAAGCATGTACTTGAAAACGAATTTCAAGGAAATAATTTTAATCAAACTAAGTTAGATCACAATGATAACATGAAAACCTACTCAAGTGGGAGACATTCTGTTGGTAAACAAAGTTATAATTCACCAAAAAGGCACAGCAATACATCGTTGCGTTCCAGAATTCCTCAGATTTTAGTAAATGATCGTAAATTCGCCAATAGTGACAATGAGATGTCACATCATAAAGTTACCAATAGTAACAATGAGACATCACGGAATAGTGTTCAGCCCGTTGTGACAATGTCTAAACAAGGACAAAAAGTTAGTCTTGTGTAGTTCCCGAGCCAGGGTGGAAATTAGTCTGAATAAATCCATCTAGCGTTAAGTATCTTCTCATCTAACATCTGACATGACCGCTTTTATTTTCGTTTATTATTTCGAAAAACAGAGGAATGGTAATCCCTTTATATAAAGCCTAGGTTAATTCTCAGACCAAGCGAGTTCTTGCTTACAACAAATAGGTGTAAAAGCAAATAACATTGAACCAGTGAACTAAGCCGGCAGGTAATG
Source organism: Phoronis ovalis (assembly GCA_028565635.1). Classification (NCBI taxonomy): domain Eukaryota; kingdom Metazoa; phylum Phoronida; family Phoronidae; genus Phoronis; species Phoronis ovalis. The sequence continues at coordinate 7,849 of JAOXYB010029100.1, forward strand.
AAATAGATCAATTACACATTAACCAAATAGGTAGTAGAAATGGAAGTCCCTGATTGGTCAAAAGTTTAATGGCGTATTTATTTACTCTAGACTTGCTAAATTGACGGAATATACGGACAATTAATTATGGCTAAGCCCACACGTTAGATGAGAAGGCACGGATAGATTTATTCAGACGAGTGAAGATAAGATTATTTATGTTGCATAGATTTAACGGTGTTTACTCATTTCACTACATAGCAGTATGTATGAAGTATCTACAGTTTGAAGTTTCTATGCACATATGAAAAATTACTGTTCCATTTAACTCAGTTTTTTAATCAGTACGCATACCAGATACAGATAGATCAAGGTTTAATAGTGTTACTGCTGACCATTTTGGGTCTGTGACCTAAATAATAGTTCCTCATACTTGGAAGCCTATTGTATGCATTTAAAAGAAAATGTTGAACACAGAGTACATTTGTACTTAGTTTTTGATTAGAAAGACAATAAGCTGAAAATCTTAGTATATGTATGTGGTGAAACAGTGGTGAAGCATTTTGGAAAGATTTTAATTTATATCTTAAAACTCGTACTTTCACAAGACAGTATTCACCCTCGATGTGTTTAAAGGAAGCTGCGATGTTTATTTTTAATGAAGCTATGTTTGAGAGGATCATCTGTTTCTTAATAAACGTTTATCACTTTTGTTACTGAACTTTTGAATCTCTTCCTAACCATAAGAAGCTTCCTATATATGCTAGTAGGTCGCTCCACCTATCGTCACAAAAATTAAAACACGTGAAAATCATCACCGAGTGGAAAAAGATTATCTAAAATTTTTAGATATTCAAAGAATTCAAATATTTTCAAATACCTGTAGCGGCCGTTTTCAATAATTTCAATATTTTGCTTTTTAGAAATATGTTTGGCTTTAGGAGTAAACATTATTTATGAAAAAACTCCAAACATTTGAAATTAATGACACAAGTTGCCATAAGGATATTAAAGTTTTTCCCTTCCATCTCAATAGTAACGTTTCGCCTCCTAGTAAATACTCTAACTCTTCCAGGAAAATTTTGTTCCCTCACAATTAAAGATTTTTAGTGCAGGGTCAACCAATACTTTTTTTTCTCCTTGATTGAAGACAGGGGGGTGAATTGACAGGAAAAATGAAGAAAAATGAGTCATTTCTTAGTTTGGAAAGAATCTCACCAGTTTTTGATAAAAAATGACATTTTAAAATTGCAAATTTTTTAATTTGTGTTAAATTATACCCGCCTTTTAATAGAAAGGTGCCAATAGCTGCCCAAAGACAAGGAAAACAAGAAAAGAGGAAACCATGCCAATGAATACGTTTGCCGGATCTATATTGGGCATGCAGATAGGATTGCTAATGAGAAGAGGAAGGTCACTACTGTTATCAATACGTATTATTGCACCTATTTTTAGTCCAGGGTTTATCTGTGAATATTATCATTTTCACAGATAAAACCTAGACTAATTTGTAATTGTATATCGGCATAAATTCTTAATAAATACTTCAGATTTATTATATATTATAACAAATACTGAATTTATTATAGCGACAAATGAAATTAATTAACAGAACAATCGTGATAAAATGTAACTATTTTTAACAAACCATTTTTTTACACCTGCTAGGTGAAAAATTAAGTAACCGTTGGACTGTCACATTCATTTTTCACCCAGCAGGCATAAATTAAAAATAGTTACATGTTATCACGATTGTTTAGTCAGACCATTGTTTTTGAAAGACAATTGTGGTACAATCGTGATAAAATGCAACTATTTTTAACAAATCATTTTTTTTACACCTGCTGCGTGAAAAATGAAGTAAACATTGGACTGTCACTTTCATTTTTCATCCAGCAGGCATAATAATGGTTAGTTAAAAATAGTTACATTTCATCACGATTATACCACAATTGTCTTTCTAATACAATGGTCTGACTAAACTATTCGATAATAATTCAGTTTTACTATTATTAAGCTTATTTTGTAAATGCTGAGAGTACTGAATTATTTGGGCAACCAGAGATTCTATTATCTTTGTTAAATTCGAATTTTGTTATTTTTCTGATTTCTAGCTATTTCTTTTTATTTCCTATATAACAACGGATGATATTTAGAAACAGTCCATAACAAATGTGGGGGCGTATCATTAACTTTTTAAAAACGCATTCAGCACGAAGTAGAACCATTGCATTTTCCTGTAGGACGTACCTTAATGTGATTTTTTAGTGTCAATAAACACTGATTACATTTTATTTCGCATAGGAATGAAAATATTGCTGTAACATAACCTGAATGCGTTAAAGTTTTGACATCTGTGCTACAGCCTCTGGGAGATACAAAGTTTCTGAAATGTAAGGCTAAAACTTGTTATATATCGTCGCTAACTGTTGTTTAAAGTCTATAATAATTAATAATAATAATGTTGTATTCTAAAAAGTACAGAAATGTGAAATCCGATGGGAAATGTGTGTGGCTAATAGTGCATGTATACACAATATTTTTACACACTTAATGAACTCAATGTTGGTCTACTTATAGCGTGTAATATTTTCGCACTTAAAAGCTTTTACCGGTCATTTTGTTTCTTTATTATTTACTTCAATGCGAAACCATCAGACATTGCCTAAAAATCTGCAATTTTCTACACTAAGCAGTGAAACCCAAACAGACGTCATCTACTATACGTAGCGTGTGTCCTGTATGCCGGGCCTGTATGTATGTCCGCATACGGAATTTAAGCTCTTGTCAAAATTAATGTTACATTAAGACTTTGCACAGTAGTGGATTTTGTGCAGATATGAATTATTATGGATCATGAAATAATGGGGATCAAAGATAGGTACGCTGCTATTGGAAGTAATTTCTAAGTTGGAGTCTAGATCCAATCGGAAATTATTCAATTTTTAGAAATATTCTTAAGATTTAATTCTAAAGTCATAAAATAGAGGGTCACTGATTCGGGAAGGTCAATATAAACGCACCCAACATTGAAATAGCATGTAAAGAGGAATGCAGGAAAATGGATCATCCTAGAGACTAGACACATCAGGTAACCTTTTAATACATTTATTATGTACAGATACACATGGTATCCCATAAAAAAATTTGTGAAACAGAAATTTTCTTTATAAATGGCAGATTCAAAAACTCTGAAATTTGAATATTGTTAAGTATTGGTCTTTCTATATCACTTACGCAGATTTTAGCATCTTTTCACGAAAACGTTAAACATATAGCATATACACTGTTATCATGATGACAGGCGAGCCGGGATATACTTTAATTGTCGCATTGCTGTGCCGCTAATGATTGTTTGTGTGACTTGTTTGAATTGTACTTTTCTATATCCAAACATTTGAAAAGAAGCATGTGCACTTGACAAACATATATATAGAAATTACTCGTAATTTCATTTATAAAACGAACTGCATGGTGACTCTATACTCTCTGGAGATGGAGCTATTGACCCTTTGACCAATCAGCTGTAGTGTTAACATATTTAAAATATCTATATATATCGTTTTATATATTATTAGTCCTATCTACAAGCTTCGAGGGTAAATTTCAAAAATGCGATTTTCTCAATGTTACAGTTTTTTTTATAATGATATTTCTTGTATATCAACAGTGCGGAAAGATGAAACACACGGCAAATCAAAAAAAAAACTCCATCTAAACTCCTGTCATTTGAGCTGGATTTATAATGTTAATATGAGCTGAAATAACATAATATATAATTACTAGAGAAATAACACGAGTTTTAAAACACTTCAAATAAATCATCTATCAGCATCTTTACAAAAGGCTACAAAAGTACAAAGTACAAAAGCACAAGAACAAGAAAAATAATACAATATTACAAAGATAAATGAAATATACCCTATTTCGGTAACAATGAGTACAACAATTTAATCAAAAAAGTTAAGGCCTGTGAAATCTTTTTTTGAATATTTCTAATTCTAAATATTTTTTTGAAAGCTACTTTTTTATCGTTTGAATTCTTACATTGGACAAATGTAGTGATGCTACTGAACACTCCACGAAAAGATGAGTGGTGGTCACATGATATTTATCGTCAGGTTAAACTTGTTCACTGCTGTGCTAGACCTAGTTCCAATTATTCTGTGTACGGTAACCATTTCAGTTGTGGGTCTTCAATAGTTTTATAGCATTTTGAGTATTACTACATTTTGGTAATAATAGCATTTCTAGGGATCTTTATGCTACGTTCCATACGTGCTGTTGCAGACCTGGTTGCAGGACGTGTTTCGTGATTAAAATGATCTTTCATACGACTCTGGATGACCGATTCGCTGTCTGTTTCGCGCTGCGTCTTCAATGGGACCGCAGGCGTTATGGAGATAAAACTTCTACTATGCGATCTATTAAGCTGAACAAAATTTGATGTTTCACACTTTTGTCTGTATTGCTGTGTAACAAACATATTGGAGCTAGGTAGCCTTCCCATAAACGTCGTTGCTTTATCATTCGAGGTCCCGGTGTCTGCTACTATTCCTCTCTCAGATTGGTTGGTGTCATTTGTGTTTGAATTAAGATTCGCATCCATCGCTGTTGATATGGTTACATTCATTCGCGATTCTTCCTTCACAAAAATCAGAGCATACATTTTTGGAAAATACAAGAAACTAAGGGCAACTGTGCTGTTTAAGAGCAAAGCCAAGGCGACGAGGAAAACCCTGTAGTACGTATTAACAGTCGTAAAGTATGCCGGAACAAAAGCCACAAATACAACAAAAACTGTGTACACGCAAAAGACAATATATCGAGATTCATTAAAATTATTGGGTAACTTGCGAATCTTAAAACTGTAAAAACTACAAGCAATCACTAGCAAGATAGCGTATGCTAAAGATATTGCTAAACCAAACGTAGGAATAGAACAACTCAATTCCACATATCTTGCCGTAATGACTGGCATCATTAAGCTTACTTCCGGTGTCTCAATAATCGCCGATATCAAGCTGATGCAAACCTGTGAAAAAAAAAGATATTTTATTTTTTTATGATAGGCTAGCTGTATATACGCGATATTTGTAAATATTGAATAGTGCTTGATAAATTGAGGTTAATAGGCAGTTTTGAGTCCATTATGAAGATATAACGGGTCGAAACCGATTGAAAAGTCGATCGCGCCCATTATAACTTTCAATCCGTTGAGCTATTGGCACATCCTCGTCCTTACTGCTGCTTCCTCGCAGATTATGTGCTAGGATATGCGATACAAAATACCTGTTCGCATATTCTCGATCGCACAACATCGCACTCCCGGGATCGCACTAGATTGTGTTTCCGAGGAGGCTACTGTCATACAAAGTGGTTATACATACGTGCCGCCCTATGGGATATGGTTTTTCAGGGCCCCTGCTTGCAACGGAGTATATATTTCAGCACTGGACGCTCGCAACAGTGTATATGTTTAGCTTACTGCCAACAACCGGTGCCGAAATCTAATCTGCTTATAAAGGGGTATGTTTTTTGCCATGAGTGTTACTAAAGGGGTAGATTTTTAGCCATCTTTTCAGACAACGGAGTATGTTTTTGTCATAGCTAACTTGCAACGGGTATAGGGTTTTGAGTCCTCACCCCTGTAGCATAAATTGGCGAAGTAGCCCCGGCCCCGGCAGTTCAATTTTAGATTAATTTAGTTAATAATATTTGAGATATACCTACCTGTGCAGAGATAAGTAAGACCATCATGACATTTTGAGCCTTCGGGCTGGTGAGAATTGGGCGTTGAGCTGTTGTCTTTCCTGATTTAAAAACCCTGTATATCAAATTAGTTCTGATAAGCAATGGACCGTAAATCCATGTAAAACTCTGTGTAAATACGCAGTAAGAAAATATGCAGTGATTTTGAGTCAGATACGGAGTTAAATACGCTGGAATAGCTAAATAACCTAAAATTATGCCAATGATCATAACAACAGACATTCGTAAGCTTGAGACTTTGATGAGTTTGTGTTTTCTATGTCGTCCAAAGAAGACGAGGACAGCAAATGCGACACAAATTCCAGTTATACTTAAAATTAGGATTACTAATCCCAGAGGATTTTTATAGTCCAAATGAACTGGTGAAATCATTTCACATGTCGTGAAATTTTCTTGATCAGGCCAAGAATACACTGGGCATGGCTCACAGTCTTGACTGTTATTTACAACTATTTCGTTCTCTCGACATTTTTTACAAAGCCAGCAGCACTCTAGCTCTTGTGGGATGTGAAATTCGCCCGGACGACATGGTAGACTGCACACAGATGTTGGTCTTTCACTATTCCCATTCGTAATTAAACCCTTGGGCCATTGTAATTTATCCTCTCTGATATTTACCAAACTCTCTAACTCTACATCCCACATGGCATATTCTTCTTGTGCGTATGTTTCTTCTTCCTTCTGTAACTGCTCCACGACGTATTTGCCATTCATATCTCCTTGATCATCGAATGAAATGTGGCCATTGATACCGATAAAATTAGCTTTCTTCAAGTAGTTCAACATCAGATATCCTGATACACAGTTACTAATGGAGGTTCCCTGCACCCCTGGACAATGGTCTTTAACCAGAGCGTTTAGAGCATGTGCAAATGTTGAAACGCTATCTATAATTGTCGATGGCAACGAAGCAGATTCGAAACCGGGAGTGTCATAAGACAGTTTTTCCGTCCCGTCACACTTGCGTGTACTTGTGTTAGATAAAAAGCTGCAATCAAATACATCTTCCCAATACAGCTTTAGCCATGGGTGATTAGGAAGGTTTAAAGGATTTAACTGGAAAAAGTATTCATCAAACTCCGGCAGAAGTTTATTGTAAATTTTCATGGTCAGAGCTCCGGTAGAAATTTGCTTTTCATTTTGATCCAATAAATGCATTTGCACCCCCCATCCATCTGTACCAATAAATACAAAGTGTTCGAACAACCCTGCACGCTGAATAGCATCAAACAATCCGGTAAAGTGTCCTACCCAAGAAAATATTACTAATACTCTGGAATTGGGATACTTTAAAAGTTCAGTTACCACGCTATCAAAGAACATGTCGTTCGAGAATCGTAATATTTCTATATAAGCTGCAATGCAAACGTCTTTTGCACTGGCAAGTTGTTCCAAAGTTTTTGCTCCTAAAATTAAAAATTAAAAGACTTAAGATAGAGTCACCCTTCTTGAATTCGTTAGAACTCGTTAGGAAACTTGAACTCGTTAGATCTTCGTTATTTAACGAGTTC
>JAOXYB010029111.1:0-15107 GCA_028565635.1 Phoronis ovalis
TCAACTATCAATATATTAAATCCTTATATAATTAGTCCTTCCAGGGGTCCTTCCTCAGCCTGTGGACAGGCTACTTGCCTGACTGCATGTGTTTAGTCATGCAACACATTTAAGAAAGTAATCTCATGCAATGCACCCTTCAAATATTTCTCAAATCTCTCTTTTCCGTTTTCATGCTTTGGGAATTAAGCATCCATCAAACATTAAAAATACAGGAAAAGGAAATCATATCCGTAATTTGAGTTTAATGAATAAAAGTTATCTGACATATACAACCAGCTACCACTTTACACATAAGCTCCATAAACATATTTTTTTAATGGCTGTCAATTACTTATATAAGGGTGTCAATATTATACAGGAAAGACTGCAGTTTGTATACTTCAAGCTGTTGATTTTCAAGAAAGTTTTGGCACTTAGAAGACATAAAATATATGCAGACACTTTTTTCAACAATGTCAATTACACAAGGGTTTTTATTACTCAGAGGAAACACTTCATCAACTTCTTGGCTAGATATTCCTTGAAAACGATGTAACATAAATCTTTAGTCAAAAAGAAAGTTCTTTTTTATTATTCCAGCAATAAAAGAATATGTACTAAGTTTTAGTAAACAAAATCAGCACGGTCTCACTGTTGAAAATATACCAGTGGTAAGAAGTACAAACCTAATTATATTACCGTTTACCCCATAATGTATGAATTCTGTGTTAATTTTATATTCACCAAATGAGCAAGCTGTTTAGCTACATGAAATTGATTCCTATCTAAAATATTTAACAATTTTTACAAAAAACTGGGTATTGGAACTTCTGAATTGTATCATTTCATATTAGGTGGCTGCCTCTTTTTCACTTTGGCATTTGATACTTTATTTTTCTCTAAATTATTGTGAAATTTCTTTTATTTATACATTATAAGTAGTTGATTATTAATTATATATCACAGCAACAAGGGAGCATTCATTATTTCAATGTTTTATAAGATAAGACATGACAGAGAACACCAGTGTATATCAACCATTTACAGAGCTGATTCCTATTTAAAGTAAAAAAGGAAGAAGACACTAGAAAATCTTGCATCATAAGATTAGGTTTTGGAGTACTTTACACCCATATGTAATAGATAGTGCATTAAGTGATAGAGGGTGGGGTTGGTCCTTTAAAATGTAGATACTGCCCCAGTTTATATATGAACTTTCCATTTTCTAAAAAGAAGTTACAGCTACTATAATTATTTTCAAAGACTTCTGCTCATGTCTTCTTTGAATGGACTTCATGTTCCAGTACTATTGAAACTTTGGAAACTGGAGACAGTGAAATATGGAAACCAGCAGAAACAAACTATTTTTTCAATGTCTTATAAATTAAAGCACCAAGAACATTTCCTAGAAAATGACGCATTTATGAATTTGAACACTATTCAAAATGTCTATTTGACTATTACTATAATTTTGGAAAAAGATATGGCTGTTATTCATGGACTTCAAATTGAATAAACATCATTTGAACAAATACGTTTATGTCAGATATACCAGAATAGATGCACGAAAATTGTTGTTTTTACCTGTTGGTTTGGGTTCATATCCATATGGTCCATTACCGCTTCCGCTCCCAGAGCCATGTTCATCCTGGTAGTCTTCATCGTCCATTTCACTGTTGCTTCCTGACCCCAGGTCAGACGAGTCTTGATCACGACTCTGCTCCTCGGCAGCATAAGGGTCATATGCCGCCTGCAACCAATGAGCTTGATCGGACTGGGGAGGATCTGCAACCTTCCGCTGTATTTGCTGGAAAAAGTAGCAAATTATTGACAGATTTCATTATGTGACATCAAATGTTAACACATATTTTTTTATTTGTCTCAGATCAAATCCAACTTGTTTTTTATCATAATCAAATTCATTTTTAAGCCATAGAGTAGGTAACACAGTAAATATTATTTTTTCCTCCTGAATTTGGATGAAAAAGGTAACATATCCAGATTTACATACTGATACTCTGTAAATATCAGTTACATATTTTGAACATATTCCAAAAGACCCAAAGCACTTTTTGAAGATTGGATGTTCTATATTTTCTGTTGAATGCAGAGTATTTAGGCTAAATTTTTAATATTTTCAATCAAACGTATCAAATTTGAGTAAATAATGTAGAAAATTCTGATCCATCCACTCCATTTCTACATATAAACCTCTGATTTTTACTGGAAGAAGTATGTTACTAACCTTGTTGACATTAGCAAGCCTATCTATAAGAGCTGTCACTGTTGTGCTGCGAAGATGGACTCTCATTTCTGGATTGTTTTGTACCTGCGCATCCAAGTTTACAGGAACCACTCTGCTAGTATAGCTGAAAGTAAAAACAGGGATACAGTATATAATTTCTTTAAGAACTATAAGTATGCACAGTAGAATTATTTCCAGATACATTTTTCCCCAACTGTTACTAGATTAAGGGGGATACTGTAGTACAGAGCATTTTCCGATTATGGGGAAAATAAATTTACAAAAAGAATCACTTACAAACATAAAAATAAAAACAATACATAGTAGACACCTATAATTTTAGAATTTTCCATCTTTACAGCTAAAAATGAACTCTAAATATGAGACAAATAAAAAATTGAACATTGAACCAAATACCCAAGTGCAATCTCTATAACTCATTTCCTGACCAGTTCAATGCTGATAAGCTGGTGGTACAATAAAAAAATTTGGCCTTCTTTCAAAAATATGATTCTTTAATATTTAATTGTGTAAACATGATCACAAAGTATTAACAATATTTTTAACTCAGTTGACTCTAATTGGTCAAATTTTAACTTTAAAAGAACTAGTTTGAAAGTAATGGGATGGATTTGATGGTTGAGTCATCAAAGTACAATTACCCGTGGTTTACACTCTGAAATATGTTGCCATCTAGTGGTCAAATGAACACAACAAGGTCACCAATCTTATCAGTCTGCCTGTGTAATTAATTATGCCTTGTCCTCAAATACAGTACACTTGTGTACAGAAAAGCAATTTTTAGTCAGACTCTTTAGTCCAATCTGGGACATGGTGATAAGGCTTTTAGAATTACATATGACATAAATTAACACAACGCCATAGTACAATGGTTTTTAACTGGTCAATATCACATTTACAGTTATCTCAAATATGAATTTTTTTCGTAAACTATCCAAAAACATACAGCCTACAGTTTAGTTGTCTGGTGCACTGCATTACACTGAGAGCAGTTTTTAAAAGTGTCACTAGATGCCAGCACATGACATTCACTTTCGCATCTACATTTTTACAGTAGAAATACGATCTTTGTTAATAGCTCTGGTATAAGAATGTACAAGTCTCTATCTATAGACTTTGGTTGCACATACACATTTTATTGTAATTTGAAAAATTCCAATGTGTAACAAAATATTATCATTATTGTTAGCAACAAATACTAATAAAGAGTTAATAGCTGTTTTATAGCTTCTGGTTATGGGGGAATGAGAAAGTTTCAATGATTTATGAGGCACCTTGGTTATGTGTATACAAAACTGTTTAGTGTCACTGCAAGCTTGAAAATAGAATTAGCAATCAATGGAAGACAGAAGCAGAACTACAAAATGGTTGACATAAATTTTAGTTCTGACTCATGGAAATTACAAAAGTATAAGTTATTTTTAAAATTTAGCAGTTTTGGTATACCACACTTCGTGGGCTAGCTTTACAAATACTCAATTATCAAAAATTACAGAAATCTAGTTTTACATAGATATGACATACTGAAATGAAAAATTGTCAGCCCACCCTGAGGGAGTTGTGAAGGGTAAAAGCTGATATTAATTTAACCAAGATCTGATAAATGCTTAAGTGACTTTTACTTGTGTCTAGCTGTCTGTTTTCATGATAAATGGCATTTTATCTGATTACAATCTTTTATAAAAAGAACTATATAAACTTACCAGTAATAGCTTTTGAACTGTACCTGTGCATTGTTTAATGTTAGATTATTCTTTGTATTCAATTTTTCTTATAAAATATGCCAGCAGGAAATATTCAGTAACATTATCTATTCCTCATTATGTCAAATATTCAAACTAGACTGATGGTGTTTAGAAACAGTGACTAATTAAATTTTATAAAGTACTGTAGCTATTAATGCATGGACTTCTGAGAAACTGCAAGTGTAAGCATTCTATTAGTAACATGTTGTTTATGTGGCAGAATATGCTTATAGGTTTCTGACTAGTTTCTGAGTTGGTAAAAAAAAATCTTCCGCAACATTAAGTTTTTAAATAATTTGAAATTTAATCAATTATGTATAATTGCAGAGCTTACTAGTCCGATATTAAAATACATATCTTGCTGTTGAACTTTGTCAAAACAGATACACACAAAGAAAGAAATTTAAGATATTTTTAATTGAACAGTGAAGTACATTTTACCTACAATTGCCCTTTTACACCATAAACAAATAGTTCTGTTTTTCACCTGTGGCGAAATCTGACAACTTGTCAATATTTTTTACCAATATTAATATTTATTTAAGGAAAAAGCATAATAAAAAGATAAGTATGTTTAAAAAGGGCAATTTCCTTCTGCATATTGATATTAGCCTTTCAGATAAAGTATATTGCATTTCAGCAACATCATACTAAGTATGTTGTTTATTCAATCATCAGATTTCTGCCAGTTCACTGAGGGTCAAAATTCTTCAATTCCACCCTTTTATGTGCTTAGGTATATTTTAAGTAGGTATATTAAACAGAAATTCTCCTGTTTTTGCTCAAGTCTAGCTTATTTCTTAATGCACTAGCCACATAAAATTACCTGTTCAAGCTGAAAATTAAATTTCACATGGATAATCTTATTTCCTTTATTCAATAAAGAAGCTGTGTGGTAGATGCATTAGTTTAATCGTTTTTAATGATAGTAGTTAATCAGTCACATGGAACACTTGAATCAATTAATTTGCACATAAAACAGTTTATATCACACTAGGTATATATTAAAGTATTAGAAAACTGTTACTCAACAAAAAAGTGATTTACTAACTAAAAGTATCCCTTCTGCTCTAGTGGATATGGAAGGCGCCACACCATTGTTGTATGCTCTGCAAATTGTTTTGTTTCTTTTACTGGACAGAAACAATTACTGTTGCTCTTGCCTTTCCAGTTAGTTGTTCTTGAAGCTAACAAGGCCTTCATTAGATGGTACCTGGACATAATCTGATCATCACTATCAGTTCATTCCAAACATCTCTGTGCACTATCGGGAAAAAACATGGCCACCAGTCGGCCATCTTGAACGTGATCCATGTCAAGAGATATTTTAAAAGAAGCATATTTCTAACACCTATATCATAGCAGACTCATAAGCAGATTGGGATTGTCGGCAAATTGACAAGACTCCATGTTCAATGGAGTGAAAACAGTAGTCTAGAATAGTGTGAATTAATTAATTACTATTGACCTAATCAACACTTTAATCTATGAGTATATTAACCTCCTGATCCTATTTCTCTATCACAGCAGCTTTTGTTACAGACACATTAACTATTATGTAATAAGTCAGGATGCAATATCTGGTCCTACCTAATGGGGGAGGGGGTGGGGTCATGATCCAGTTTCTCCACAATACCTGTTTTAATGAAAATTGTCTAAGTTTTACTGGATAACAAACAATTATATATCATTTTTTATATTTTCAGCTCAAATAAATATACTGTTAAATATAGAAATCGCAAAATATTTAAAGATTGAAAAACACAAATATTTTCATGATTTAAAAAAAAATTTTTTTACAGGATATGCCATATATTAACAGTTTTCCCTCTTGAAATGTGTTTCTAAGAGGTTTGTAAATTATAAGGTTTTTTCATCTGGTATGAAGTGATGCTAAACCAGACTTGTATTATCAGCACAGTAATTAATACAAATAAGCAACCTATTTAAATAGAGGCCTTCCTCTGCCTAGGGGTCCCTTATCAATAGTAACCAAAATGCAAAATCACAAAATCATCATCTTTACCAGCTTTGAAGGTTCACAGCAACATGTACTGCACAGACATGTGTTTGTAAAATTAACCACTAATTATTTATACATGAAATACAAACATGTTAATATGCTTTTATTTTCCTCTCCAAATGGTTTATTTCTCATCTAAAATAGTTCTGGATGGCAAAATCATATGGTAATTGACATGCAGAGACAAGGACTAAATATCTTTTAGACAAGGTTAAGTGCCCAAGTTAAAGATGAGCACAGGTAAGAGGAAATGTATGTGACTAGTTTTGTTTACTTTTCACAGATTAATTTTCCATAATAGTAACAGCAGCTTTTTTTATTTATCCTTACACAAAATGCCTCCCTTTTACTGCTACAAGCTCAATGTCACCGGGAAGTCTCATTGCTGAAACAGTGTTGCCCACTATATACCTGGGTATTCCAAACTAGGCAATTGGAAAATCATTTTTGACCAAGTTTCAGGTAAATATATTAGGGCATTCAGTGATTGCAAATTATATCGGAGGGGTACACTTACCGACCAATGCTTTGACCAGTCCAACATCGTTCATTATCCACGCCTTCACTATATTTCTCCTGCGAACAAATAGTATCTGCTAGGTTGTGGAAAAAACCTTTCGATGCTTGTAAATTTCTCATGAACAGCTCCAATCGTGTGTGTAAGTTAATGTCCGACATATCCACATTTTCCATTGTACTGATAGGTGATCTGTGAATGCCAGATTTAGGGGGCTCATCAGAAACCTTTGGGTGACCACATTTACTGATCACCTGAAAGAACAACAACATAAAGAATCATTTTATTTAAAATTCAAACAGTATGGATACTAACAATACAAGGTTACTGCAATGTGAAAGATGATGATCCCACATGTTACCGAAATGTGAAAGATGACGATCCCAAAAATATTACGTTATCAAGGAAGCAATCACCAATGCAGAGCAAATAATCTGTAACCATTATTCTCCATGGCTGACTAGAACAAGAAAATAAGATTTTGTGAATAAAGATGTGCTGTGAATAATTGCAGGCTACAAGATGGCAGCACTAAATATAAACACAAAAGTCCTAATGAATACATAAAACCTAAAGTATTTGACTATAATTATATTTTTAAAACTATAACTCGCAAAAAAAAAATTAACAGCAAACATTTTGATATCTTTATTACAAAATGTTCTAAATTCTAGTTGATAACATTATGTGGGTGTATGCGTGCATGTGTGTACATGCATTCAGTATGCCAATAGCAATGTATCACAAATTTTAAAGACAGGAAAGCAAAATTCAGGTTTAACAATATTCACATATCCTATTTCAGTGACTAATGATGTTGATATTTTAGTTATTCATCCTCAACAATTAACTTAAGAAGAAAATCATTAAATGTTTTTTATCCTAGCAATCAATTAATATATAATTAATATTGTACCAATTTTGGAAAAACCTCGTTGTAAATGTAGATGGGAGATTTTCTACCCTATGTAATTTTATTGTTCAACTTGTTTCTTGGATTAAAAATTGTACTTTTACAGATTGACACCTTTTCCACATTTACTATAAATGATATGCTTCTGTATTCAAATACATACAACCTTATACAAATTTTAAGGAGAATGCTTAATATTTACAAACAGAATTAATAACTATATCTTCAAAGCAATCGATTTATGATGTGCACAATAGGTAGAAATCTTTCATCCAGAAAATAACAGCTTTGAAGTTTGGACATGAAAAAGAACACGGTCTCGTTTATTAAGAGCACAAAGTGTATGAAATAGATTAAAAACATCATAATCAATACACATACATTAAAGTAACCAAAAAACAAACTTGTCTTTGTAGAAGCATAATAAAAAAATGCAGTTGAAGATATTTTAATATCGGCAGTCGACAAAGTTCGAAGCAGTGATTAGAAACAAAACACAAACAGTATCACGCACCATAACAGCCATCTGTTAACGGAAAAACCTAAGTCTACGTTCCATCACTATATTATAGTGATTTAAAGAACTGCAAAAGATACGTCAGCTTCTTGCAAGGTGACAAATCACGAACAGGTTTGCTGCCAAATGCATGCCTTGAACAAAGGAGTTCCCCAAGAAACATATTTAGTATTGCTCTGCCATATGTGCTTTAATTAGAATTGCCCAAATATGGTTGCTATAAGTTTTAACAAAGGAACATTATGCACTGTTATTGCATCTTCCTCCTGCGTTTTTTTTAAACAAATTTTTACAGCAAAGTTGTATGTTTTAAGCTTAGACAGTTAAACTCTCAAACCAAAAGGTACAAAATTATAAAGACTGAATTTTTAAATTAAAATTCTGTTAATTTAATGATATTTTAAAAATAATTCCATTGAAACTAAGTAGTTTTAGAGTTGTAGAAGTTTAGTGTTCTGAACACTACCATCATGGACACTACAGCAATATGTGATTACACTTAAACACAAATGTCTGATAGTCCTGAACAACTGTTTAATATTCACAGCATGTTCTTTCATCATTGCAACTCCATGAAGGCACAAATGATATGAACTTAGCAAAGACCACACAAATGTTTCTTTCTAACAAGAATACTGAATGAAATCGTTGAGTTCATACACCCAAAGGTTAACAGAAAAAATGGCGGGTAGATAGGGAACTGCTATCAAAATGCTGAAGTGCGTGCTTCTACTAATAAAATCATTAAAATCACTCTGAGATTAATCTACTGATCAAACAGTTAAAAAATTGTTGATTTTAATGGTTTATTCAACTACTCTATTCAAAACGTAAAAATGAAAAAGGCATAACTTTTTTTAGATGCCTTGGCAGTGTGGCAAGAAAAAGATATAATTTTATCATTGCATATTGCAAAATGTGTGCAAAACACTCCGTAGGTAATACAATACAGGAAATTGAAGTTAGCAACTTTGGTAAATATCAATCATCAAATATATATTATTTTTTTTAAAATTTCTACTGTAGTAGTCAACATGTTACAGGCATAAGCAAACTTTGAAATAAACAATGTGCTAAAGAAATAAATATGAATGCATTATGAAATGGTGTTACAGTAGCCATTGGCAACAGTAAATTCATTTGAAATTTTGTGAAATGACATGAATTATGAATACAACCCTATAATTTGAGTGAGAACAACAGTTTATATTTTGAATTACTATATATAATCAAATACTACTTGTATGCCACATTACCTACACACCTATAATTTTCCGTAATTTTCTCAACAATGGTAAGTAAAGAGTCCCTTTCTTTCATTGTTCTTTATATGAGGCGGAAATACAGTAGATGCACTACAGTCATTTATTTATTAAGGCTCCCTTGAAACTACTCAGAAGTATTTGACAAAAATACATAGATGATTAGCAATTTGACCACACATGGGTTCACTGCATTTCAGTCTTTAGAAGCTCATTTATTCCACATAATACATAGGAAATACTATTGAGATTAATAGGTATACTTCTGCCCACGTCCATCAAACCACCACATCCATGAAAAACCATAACATGATTTTAAAAACTGGTGACAAAACACATTATAAGTATGGTATTGTTTTAATTGGTCATACAGTTGGCTAAATTATAGGGTTGCCATAATTCTATTTTCTACCTACTAGCACACATAGCCTGTATATATAAATATAATACAGTGCTTACCATCCCTATTGCCATAAAAACTATTGTATGCCTGTTTTTTTTTTTCACCCAGTGTTTTACTGTCAACATGTACCCAAACCAAGGAACTGTGTTTGAAACGAGGGGGTTGGCGGTCAGTGGCTAGCAAATCAAAATTGTTTTCCATTACTTGATGATTGTAAATCTTACCTGCGAGTAAAATTTAGGTCCATTATCCATCGCATACAACATGGCTTCTGAAATTTTTGAATCTAGTTTTCCCATAGCATCCTCAATATTGTATGTTCCTTTCATTTTTGTAGTCAAACCAGCTAGAGAATCAACGAAACGATTCCACTGAAAGTCTAATTCTTGTATGTTAGCTAGGCATCCACGCATGACATTCAAACATAAGCTTCTACATGGTTTTGCAGTGACGTATCCTTCACAATGAGAACAATATTCCATTTTCGTTAATGCTTTTATACACTTTGGCTCTAATACAAAGTTTTCTGTTGAATTTATGGCTTCAATACCAGCTTTAAGTGCATTCAAAAATGTCCGCGCAGTTGACAATGATCGTGTGAGCAACAGAGAAATGTGACGTGGCGATTCACCAAATGGCTTAGGTGATACCTGCTGCCTAGCATCCATCAGACATTCATTATAGGTGGCACTATAATCAGTCACCGATGCATCATTCAATATGTTATGAAAAACAGGCGGGAATAACTCGTCAAAAAATCGTGACACTGTTTCATGTAGATTCACTTCTTTGTACTTGAAATACATATGCAAGTCCGAATAAAGGCTAACAAGGGCTTTATCCTGTTGTGGAATTTTGTAGACTTCTGTGAAGAGCGAACTTGTCCTATTTTCTGCACTGCTGATTAGACCAAGAAAATAATCTACAAAACAATTATGAGAAAATTTATTAATTCGGACGAGAAAACATTTACAGAAAAACAAGTAATACATTTTTTTTGCACATTTTAAATTGAACATGTACAATCTGTTACCAAAAGTGATAGACTAATGTGAATAGCAAAGAAATGGACGTGCAGTTAAGTTTGAATTTTAATTACAATGAATGGGCACAAGACATTGCAGTAAATGCTGTGGTACTAGAATTTTTCAAAAACATTTTTATTCCAGAAAGTTCAATAGCCAGTACAAGACGAACATTCCAGGATTTGTATGCACATGACTGTATTGCATTGCCAATGCCAGCATATTTTGTACTTATTATCCAATGATTTTCCTAGACCTGTCTAATCAGGGGAGATAATTAATAACTTGAAACAAAACTTCAAAGCAATTAAACTAATGAGGTTGTCTACTGTCTCAAGGTATTTAGCATGGTTTTTTGAAATTTGAAAATTTGAAATATTAATTGGCTGATTGCAGTAAGCAGCAGTTCGGTTCAATAATCTGTGGAAATAGAGAGCAAGCAGGCATAACAGCTTTTCATTTTTGTTGAACATATTAATTCTCAAATGTTGGTTACTGTCACTTATATAAAATGCATCATTATAAATACATAGTACCACCATGACGTAAATGAATTATTGCACCTTTTATAAATTTTTAAATATACTTACATCACACTAGTTATATTTAGTGAAATGCATGAGAAGTTCTCAACTTTTTTGAAATTTTTATGAAGGGGGTATATATAAGCAACTTTTACTAATAAATAATTGACAATGTACAATTAACATATTATTGTTGAATATATAAAAATAAATGCAAATCATCCAAAGGGATTGATCTCAGATTCTCTTAATGGCGATACAGTTTTTCAGATTTCAGTGAATGGGAGTTTTTAATCAGGTTTATGCTTTTTAACTTTAATTACTCAATCCACCTGAACCAATCAATATCCATATAGACTCCTACTGCCTTTTGATCCAACTGATTGTCACCTTTTGTGTATTCAGAAGCTTTCTAAGCACAGGGTTATATTTGTCAGGATTGCTGCTGTTAGTCAGCTGTCCTATTGGATGTGTACTTTCTTTCTTCCTTGTGTTCTTTCCATTTTCCAATTTTTAGAGAGCTGTCTCAAAGATGGCCAGAATGAGATATGACACAATGTGACATCTCTGGAGTGGGCCATTGTTGACTTTGAGGTCAAAGGTCCTTTGGAGGTCAATGGTTATAATTTTAAATTGCTTAAAATGTCCAATATGATGTTCAGGTTACAAAGAGGTCATTTTGATGATCTTTTGATACAATTTAGGTTCCAAGAGATCTGCTTTTTATTTTTTGGAATCATTTCAATTAATCTATGGAGGGAATTTGTCAAAACTCTGACAAGGGTTGGGCAGACAGGCTGCAAGTTTGACTGATGACATTCACAGGGAGGGAATAGTTGATCTTGAAGTTACTAGGTCATCTAGAGGTCAAGAGATCAAAAACTCCTAATTGCATGAAACTTTCAAAAATGCCATCTAGTTTTATATGTTTTGGTGGTTGTCAAAGAGTCACAATTCATGTATACAATATGTGTTCCATGGATGATAATCAGAGCATAAATGATGCATTGCAAAGAATTCATTCAAAATCAAGCTTCATACACATGGTTTTTAATACTGACCTTGTCAACCTCATCACAACTATTTTAGTTACAAATAATTTTTTAATATATTTAATATAATTATTATCATGCTATATACGGATGCATTCATTATTGCTTTGACTGCACATCATTGCACTTGACCTGTGAGTACCATGTTCTAGTTATGAATTCTACGAAACTGTCTACAAAAGATATCTCTAGACCCTGGGGATCTACAAAGCTAGATATTTCACTGCATAATGCATTATCCAATCCATCAACAGAAGCCCAGTAATCAGAGAACCCTGACATTGTGACAATTAACCATCATATTTCCTGACTATATATCATCATTGTTTGACCAAGATAAAAACTAATTATCTATTGTAAATGTGTTAATTACCTGCATGTTACTGCTTCAGGACACTGAGGTATAACCAATCAGCAATAAAACAGTGCACAATGGAAAAACGACCCATAAAAAAGTACGTAACATGCTAATAGCCATAAGGAAATATGGTGCAGCAAAATGCACAAAATTTAGAAGACAGAAGTTACCTATTCCACTTAAAGGAAAGAAGAAAAGTCATTAACATAAACAATACAACAATGATACATATTTTGCTATCAACTCAGAATTTCTTACAAAAATGTATGGCCTTTCATCTTATGTTATTTCATTTTCTTTTGCCTGTACTAGTTACATATAATTTGAATTTCCAAAGTTACCACGACATAATGTACTGAGCATAATACAGTTACATTAAACCTGCTAACCTCAACAACATAATAACAACGGATGCAATGCAAGACAAAACAAACTCCCAGGTTTTATTTGATGTAAATATCAAAGTGGCAACCTTTTGTTTTCAGTATAGACGATTGAAAATGATTCCATTATCTGCCAGTGAACCACAAACAGAGGTCTTAAATAATCGATGGAGATCAATTTGCTAGAAATGTTGTCCATTATTATACCAAATATACATGTTCAACAACCCAAACTATTCACATTAATAAATAAAATATGGATATTTGAATAATTAACTTTTTGAATGCTAGGTAAAGGGCAACAAGCAAATGATATTAAAAGCTGGGACTAAACTATAGTAAAGACAGAAATATGAACTTAATCCGAAATATTAAATAACTCGTTCAACTGCAACTTCATCTAAAATCAACAAGGAACCGATTTTTTTTGTATATGTATTACTGAGAGATCAATGCCTGCAGTGTTATTTCAAAAAATAAAAATAAGATAGAATGACAAGCAGTTATATTTTTACACATCAGAAGGTAAGTATCAACTGGTACCATGGCATACCCAGCTCAGAATGCGGTTCCCTTTAGAATTTGTTTCAGGTAGATGTTAATCTGTTATTTATACCGAATCCAACCCTTTATACAACATAATTTTGTTTATGAAAAAGATTCTTGTTTATCTTTTCCATGCATTTTTCTTCTAGCTGCTGTAAGCATTTTGCAAACATGGACAAACTTATCTGAATGAATCAATTTTTTACAAGCATTCAGCACTGGCCCACTGACATTCTTTCAGTCACAAGATACCTCAAAAATGATGAAGAAAATAAAATAAAACCAAGTAATTTTCTTTGTGATACTTTAAACCTTACCTTAAACAGAACATTCTTTGACCTTTGTATTGCCTAAATACCTGTCAGGTAACTATATAGTTTAGAACTAGTGTGAGAAAATAAACAAGCTATCAAATTTTGTCAAATTTTAAAGGTTAACAGCACAGATTATTTTTCATCAAAATTTTAATAAGACACTGCTAAAAAGCGTCAAGGCAGACTTGCCAGCTAAAAATCATTAACAAAAACTTAATCCAATATATAATATCATATTTTTAGCATGTATAAATGCTTGATAACCCGAAATTATTTATTTTCACTGTTCTATATTCAGATGATTAAAATATAAACGCCCTTTAGAACAATGCAAGGTCCAGAATATAAGGCCTAAAACAAATAGGCATGGTTCCCATTACCAGATAGACCCCTAATTTGTTTTGCATATTTTTCAGAATATGCATATGTTGTTATTCCTTTTAAGGAGTTTTTCATGTATTGGTAAATAACATTAAAGAGTATAATAAAATAAATTTCCTTCTCTATCTTGTTTAGCTCTGTAATAGGAACTATACTTATATTTTTTAGGCCTAAGGTGAAAAAATTTGAACTGTTAAGATTAATAGCTCCAAACAGTTTTAATGGCAGCAAGTAAAACCTGCTTCATTAACTAATATGGAAATGCAATAAATTCCACAAAACAAAAGTCACTACAAGGATATCCCAAGGTGTCATTAAAAAAAAAACAAAAAACGGCAGCCATCAAATAACTTTTAATGATAAGATTACAAGATAAGCAATAGTGTTATTGTTTGAATGTGGAATTGATATTTAACATAGGAAGATAGTCAGCTCGTTAATTAAACTTGGCTCAATAGAAGTTAAGATAACAAACTATATGATAATATTACACTAATACATTGACTAATCCTTTAAGATTAAAAATAAATCAGTCATAATCTAAAAGACTCCTGGAATGCATAAGTACAAACATAACCTAAATTTGGTGATCACACACATATACACCTACGGTAATTCTTCTCAAATTCGTACAAAATTTTTTTTTTTTTTTTTTTTTTTTTAAATTTTGGGGGGTGCACGAAATTTGGGAAATACAAAATTCTCCAAAAATATGGGTGTACGAATTCTTGGAAACTATAATAAATGCGTAAAGGGAGTGTACGAATATGGGAATTCCCGCAAAATATATTTTGATATTCGTTTGTCGATGATCGTAAATCGATGATCGTAAATCGGGGTCAAACACTACCAGTACGGCAGTGCGAGAAATCCGAACAATCAATGACAGAAATAGT
>JAOXYB010029122.1:0-15106 GCA_028565635.1 Phoronis ovalis
TATATATAAAGTGGATACTAAAGTTACCCCAGTAGTCCTTGATGCCCTAGGTGCAACAACACCGATGCACCAACAGTTGCTCAATGAAATACCGGGACAACACGATCGACAGCACTACCAAACAGAAGAGCGCATAAAATTAATTGAAAAGATACCAAAAAGTAAATTTCACCGTTTAGTGCCATACTATTCTCATACGTGTAGGTCATCAAAAAATACCTCTTTGTAATCTGAACTATTTTACAAATTTGTTCTTTGACCTCCAAACGACCTGTTGACCCCAAAATGCCCATCCAAGTACCATGCCCTAAATCTAATCGTCTCCCAAAAGGACATCAAACCACCTCTTTGTAACTCGATACCATTATTTTGAAACATTTTGAGCAATTTCAATTCAGAAATCTGACCTTTAACCTCCAAATGACATTTTGACATCAAGGTCAAGAATTGCCCGCAATAGGGATGTCCCTAATTCTAGCCGTCTTCAAGATATAGCTTGTTGAATGTTGGTTAAGAAAGAAGAAGAAAGAAGAAGAAAGAAGAAGAAAGAAAGAAACGTTTCAAAACCAATAGGCCTTGAAAAACAGACTGGTCTGACTAAAATCACGTGACCGTAACCAATTTCTCAATCGTCTCAGTATTCGCTGCATTGTATAATTTAGTCCCTTTTTGTAGTTCACCATTCAGACACCTTATGTCATTGTCGTTTGGCACAAAGCATTTTCGCAAATTCTACAAAATAGAAAATTGTTTTAAATATTAAAATTAAAATATTAAATTAATATGCAGTGTACCTTAAACATTGAAATAAAGTTGTTAAATGTATACCAAAAAGAATCAGAGGTGTAATCCTCATTTTCGTGACCGAAATGTCGTGCGTTACAATTTTGCTTATAATTCCGCGAATTGTATCTCAGAGGGCTCTTAAACATGATTTGTTTATACATATATGTGCGTCTAGGGAATTCCAGAAAAGGAATTAAACATATAGACCATTCTTATGCATGTCTGTTCCAGTTGCATCTACATAAAAACTGTTTCATGACTGTAGATCCGGAATATAAATCCGTATCTCTATATGTGGCCGCTACGACCAGGGCTTTGAAATCGAGCACGAGCTCAGAACAGTAAATACTCTACGTTAACAATTTGTTCCTAAGCCTATTTGTTACTTTTATTATTATCTTTTCAAATACATAAAAATAGCGAATAAATCAAAAATAGGATATGATTTAAGCGGGATTTAAGTCCTTTTCTGATTGAAACTGTTTAATACTAGCTAGGATATATAAAACTCTTAGAGTTTTATATATCCTAGATACTAGCGATGTTCCATAGGTTTATCATATTATACGGGGGCCTGTCTACCACAAAAAATAACTGACATTTCAAGCGATTACAGTTTGAATGTTTTCAGCGACTCGATCCAAAGGTGCACTTGTAGTTTAACAGACTTAAAGAAATCATTAGATCACTCACCGTTATAGTCTATTTTTCCATCGCTATCAGTGTCCGCGTCATGAAACATGTTGTCAATTTCCTTTTCTGTCATGGAGTCCCCCAAGCGGCCTACTATAAAACGAAGTTCTTTTTCATCTATATATCCATTTCCATCTCGATCAAATACTCGGAAGGCAGCTTTCATTTCCTGTTCTTCTGCGTCGAGGTCTTTTATACGGCCTTTCATGGCTTTAAGGAATTCTGGGTAGTCAACATATCCGTTCCCTGTAATTTTAGAACTTCGATAAATTCCATAGAGTTAAATTATGCCCAAATAGGAGTAGTAGCAAAAATTCTGAAAAGACAGAAGAGCATACTTCAGTATAAACATCATTTCGGCTGGTAGTTTGGTTGTGGTTGTGGCGCCTGTACGCTTCCGTAGTCTCTGGAACCAACCTAAACAAAATAAAATCTACAAAATGTATATACTATTATATATCATTATATAAACAGCACCCTGTCTAATTGCAATTTCCCATGTTGCCATAGAGAGGCATGTATTAAACAAGTTTATTTTATGTATAAAATTGTATTAATCATGCGGCAAAACAAACAAGTTGACAAATATTTTTTTTCTGAACATTATAGAATTTTGAGAATGTAAATGTAAATATTAATAAATAAATAAAATGAATTTGATAAGAAACACTGATATTTTTCAATACATTGAATCCTAAAAGTCTCACATTTCCTCACAATAGCCGGTCCCTGGCCTGATGGACAAGACTTGAAAAGTATAACTAGGGTCTTTCTTAATCCGGATTGTTAAGGTGCGTCATTTCTGACATTTCATCATCAGTCTTCATGCAAATACATGCATCTTTTCGGGAATTCATAATTATATAGTTGTTCAAAGTACAATAATTCCTCTTTATTCTTCTCCCCTCAAAAATAGATTTTAAACATATAATAGGCACATTTCACTTAATTAGTTATAATATGCAAAAAGAATTAAAGCAAGACTATATCCCCCACTATCCCACAGGGAACAAACAATGTTTTGCTATTTTTAGAAATTGTTTACGTCATTAACATTGACCTTTCTATAACACCGGATAATAAAGGACATATGTTGTGTTTGGTCCGTTATGAACTATAAAGAGTCTGACGCATAGAAATATTGTGTAATCTATTTCGCGCTTTCTTTTGCTACAGTCTATACTCTTATAAGTTTAAAGTATCAATTAAATCCCGTACCAGTATCCTATACACACTGTTTATACAGGTCGGTTTACTTTTTAAAGTTTGTTTCCAGTTTGTTTCCAGTTTGTTTCTCCGGTAGAAGGGCATGTCAGGTTGGTACGCTGCCTTCAGATTACTTGATGTCAGCACTCGAATTGTAACGAATATCGCTGCAGACTCACGCGGTCCTTCTAATAATTTAGCTCTTCAGTGTGCTTTAGAAGCGAGCCTAAATGACGGCCGGTATGGATTACAAAATACAAGAAAATTTCAGAGGCAGTGCATCGATGAGATTCATATAGAGCTCGACAAACAATTAGATCCACATGAATTTATTGAGCTAGACAGAATCATATTACAGGAAAATGAAGCGAAAGGTTAGTTCTGTTCCAGTGGCAATCGTAAATTACTGTATGGTTACACATCCTAAAATAACTAAATTGTTCCCATCACATAAAGTACAGGTCACAAGACATGTACCCCGCCTGTATCCCGGATTCATACCTGACAGAAAGACAAGTGTCAACACAATTAGCTAACAACAAACTAGTACGCTATCGCTGTTGTAATTAAAAATGAAGGTAAAACAGAAAAAGCGGCAGTACATTTTACAAGCATGTTTTACTATTACTTCCAGGTATTTTTGAGCCAACGAATGATCGAACCCCGTACATTCCACTGACTGACAAATACGTATATCACCCTGGAGAAAGAGTTCAAGGCATAGTGACAACGACGCTCAGTCCAGACGTTTCCAAGTCAATCACTAATATAGAACTTTATTTCCGTTGTGAGTACCGTATAAAAATCTCTGTAAATATCAGTAAAGATATATCGTCTTCCTCTGCAAACCTTGGCGTTCCTATTAAAACTTTCTGACCAGTCCTTTGATTTGATAAGGATTTGAGTAGATTTGCCCAGAGACGATTTTAGGTTGAGGATTCGATTTTAGGTTGAGGATTCGATTTTTATGAAATTTGCAATATTCTTTGCTATTTTTTAATTTTTGGCATCTAATTTTACAATTTAAACAAGTTGTTTATTAGTTTCATAGATGGTTGAGCCACCTCGCTCCCCCTCCAAACTGCTACTTCTGCAAGAGAGTATTAAAAACATCCTTGGTCTGGCTAGTAACATCATGTTATGTACGATTTTTTTTTAGCTGTCTTTTGAGACAGGATGGGCCTTGTGTTTCACAATTTGTAGATAATGTTAATAACATATGTTTAATTTGAAGGTGAAGTATACCACAGTTGCACAGGCCGAGTTGATAAAGAAACGCTACCCAGGGAAGTGGAAACGAAAGAAATTCTGCTAAGTGAAAAAATACCCTTTTTCTTGTTGGGTTCAAGTACAAAATGTGGAGAAAAAGAAGGAGCATCCCTTTCAGGACTTGCTGAAGGCGATAACATGTATGTTGTCTTGTATTCATTTTATAACTCCACACCCAAGAATATTTATATTTATTGCTTATGTTAATTCTATTTCTTCATCATCTGATTAATTTAAAATGACTGTTGTGAATTTATTAATTGTTTTTGTAGCAGCAATTCCTATCCACATTACATCAAAACTACAAATAAAGAATATTGCCAAACTTTAAAATGTCACATACTGTCGTATTTGGTAAATTTCTCCATATGACTTAAGTTACAGTATTTAGCTAGCTATAATATAATCAGGGCGTAATTCCATTATATTTTATTACAATATCACTCTCTCATACATTCCTTCCTTTTTTTCATACCATGTAATATATTTTCTACATATACCCATACATAAATAACAGGGTGAAACATAGAGAAGGTTTCTATATGAACCCCCCCCCCTGTACACAAGATACATAGTGGATATTTAGCTAACATCTTGCAACTATTGGTAGGTTACAATTTGAATACCTTTTACCTGAAGACATTCTTGGAACAGTTGTGTATGAACAAACTGCAACAAGTGGACGTTATGCAGCAGTGATATTTTGTTTCCAGGTTAATTTAAACTTAAATAATGCTACAAGTAAGTAAGCTTGACATTGCTGGTTAACACATTTTACTCAAGGCGTTATTTTTGTATCCTGAAACTGTAAAGCAAGTTTGGTAAACTTTGGTAAATTTCAAATTTATCCAAATATAACAAAATTAAAATAAACGCATATTACCCATGCAAATAAACAATAATGGTCTATGTAAACTTAAATAAGAACTTAAACGAATCAGATGTTAATTACGATTATTCCTACGTATTCCCTGTCTGTAGGTTGTCGGCTTATGTTCGATATACATTTTATTCAGCATATGATAATTCCTTTTTAGGTATCACCGAGAGAAAACTAGTTGCTGTTCAACGCCAGTTATTTCCCCCGGCTACTTCACCAACTGCTGTAAACGCACCAATTGAAGTTGAAGTATTTAAACGAACGCGTTCATGTAAAGGAGGTATATTGAGCGTTGATATCAAACTTCAATCAGGGAAGTTTATCACTGAAGGAGAAGACGCTATTCTGAGTTTTTATATAGAAAATAAGACGAACAAAAAACTGCGTAAAATCAAATGCCAGCTATTTCAAGTTGCTGAATTTCATATTTCTAATGGAAAGCTTCAAGCAAGTGATAGATTTGAGCAGCAAATCTGTAAATGCAACGTGAGTCCAAATATTAAACCTGGTGTTTGTGTGACGATTCAGGGTATATCATTGCCCATACCACTGGGCATAGAACCATCTCTTCCTGATGATTCTCGGTGGAATAAGTATGTCAAGTTATCCTATTACATTCTAGTCGAATTTTTTACTAGTCGTACACGTTCTTGTGAAATGTCGGGGAAAATTGAAAATGTCCTGATTTGTTCTCGTGTTCCTGGTGCTAGTCCAACGAGAAACACAGTTTCTCACTGTACTGAAAATGTCGAAGTCGTGATTGGAAAAAAAGATATGTTGTTAAGTGCCAAGCAACTTGTGGTAGATGCCGCCTTCAAACTAGGATCAAGTGACGCCTCAGAGTCCGAATACTTGGATCGCGATCCTCGGGAACCTACTTACTGACAGAGATCTGATGCGCGCTACTTTCTTAATATATAACGTTCTAAGAACAACAGATTTGTACGAAAAAAATCTTTCACATGTTGTAAAATATATTTTGCATTAAATGATTATATTTCCGTTCACACTGACGTGTTGTTCGTGATGCTCACCTTTGTTACCATAACTACTATAATGATGAAATTGTTATAAAATTGTAAATACTAATAAATGTATATATTAAAATAATTCGTATTCACCGTCACTGTCGATTTCCTTTACTAACTGGTCTAGCTCGGGGTCCGTGGGATTCTGTCCCATAGCACGTAACACATGACCCATCTCTTCTGTTGATATTTGGCCATCGTTATTTTCATCAAATAGTTCAAATAAGTCCCGAATTTCTGAAGCAAAACAGATAGAATTAACTAATAACACGTGATGGCAAGGTCCCTTCTGTACTACACTATTGCTCTCCTCAAGCAAATGTTTATTCTTTTTCCATTTACTATAGGTTAACATCTTCAGTTTAAAACATTATTTAATACTAATTTTCTGAAGAATAAACCGCAAAGGGGAGGTAAACTGAATAACGTGCATCATTTTCCTTAACGCTTGTGTCATGGAAGCCTAACGCACAAAAGTGCCAACTTTTTCAATACCTTGACAGTGACTTTAGAAGATTCACAATTTTTTCCACAATTACAAACTTTAAGATAATTTAATTAAGCTGAAGCCCGCAACATCGAACAACAAGTTACAAGCGCACAATCTGAAAAAATTGAAAAAAGATACTAAAAGAGGGTCAGAGTTTTATATATTCTGTATAAAAAAGTGTTCAGATTTAGCCAAGCATTAAAAGATATCAAGTGGTCATTTTGAGGTAAAATAAGTCCCAAAAACAATGAATTATTAACATTGATGGAAAGTTCAAAAATGACTTTTGAAAGGTCATTTCGAAGTCTTGTAAAGGTCATAAAAGTCATTAGTTATATAGTTACCTTTTTCTAATTCCGAATCGACTTCCTTTTCAGATGCCTGCAAGTGAATTATTGGTATATTCAATATATAAATAGGATTTGTTAACGTTCTCATCTTGTCACGGTTCTATTCATGTCATTTTGCACGAGGTATATAAACACACATCACTTTTGAGACATAAGAAATATAACGAATATGCACTTTATAATCAGGATTGTGCACTTATATTTTAATTTGTTGGAGGCATTATGACATTTCAGTAGAGGTATACGTATTGGAGTCAACTGACCTTCATACATTTTAGCTAAATAAATTTTCTACATCATGAACAAAGAATTCTTTGGGATTCTCATAAAGATCATATATCTGCCACTTCAAATGTTATCAACACCTGAATTGAATTTGCTTAATATAGTAAAGGTTAAAGATTAGATAGTTTTAAAATATGATTCGATAGTTTTTCATTTAATATAATATCAACAGGCAAATTTCATAAACTTTCTCTTTGCCGGAGCTTTCAAAAATAAATTACCTGTTGCAAACTTTCGGGTATTCTTTCTGCATGGTAGTTTCTGGCGGGAATCAATATCATGATAGTACACTGTATCTACATGAGGCAATTGTTAGTTATGCTCAAAATTATTGGGCCAAGTATTTACGTACTGTGTAAGAGAAACCAGAAATGTTAAGGAAAAAACATGTACAAACCCTTGGTTCATATTATTTTCTTAAAATACACAATGTTTTTAAAATCTTATTTTATTATAAAACTTCAGATTTAAATTTGCATATATTCCGTACAACAAGGTTGATTACACCAATTTAATTTTTAAACATTTTAAAAAAATATTATAATGACCCTGTGTTAGCAAGTAGAGAAGAATAAGCCAAACACAGAATACAATGCATAATCAGTACTTAACCAAATGCATAAGCAGCTTACCCATAAGAATGCTTGTGCAGTTTATGTTACATGATAAATGTATACCCAACAATGAAATATGCGAAACATGTCCACTTCACTATATCTAATTGGTGTCTCCACGGAAACGGGCTAATTTAATAATTGTGTATTTGTAAAGTTGTGTGGTGTTCCCTATAATAATCTTACTTTAAATTTAAGTCGTAGATAAAGTTACAAGTGGTTACAAATGCCTACATTTTCATGAACGTCCCCACAAAACGACCACCTTTTAGTGAGCTCGTGTAGTACAAGATTCGATCAGCCAACTGCTTTAAAGCAAGGCATTAATAAAAACAGCAAATATAAAACATTTTTTCAGATATTTTATTGATATTTTTGTCATAAAGTTAAAAACTTTTAAGAAGTGATCAATCCAAAAATTGTTTTTTTAGTATTTTGATATCCCTTGTCAAACTTTAGAAAATTATGACAGATGTAAAAGAAAAAATACAATTTCCGTTTTACACATATATTTTACAAGGAATATGTTATGCATTAATATTGTTGAGCGATCTTTTAAGCTGTAGTATAATTTGCTGAATGTAGTATGAAAGGTTGAAATACAATACCGTGCTTTCAGCATCTACATTGTCGTCAATCAGTACTTTTTCTCTCCTTCTCAGTAACTCTGCCTCTTGTCTAATATTATGCACTTCAGCAAATACTTCATTAAATACAGCCATGTGTGTATGTATGAATTCTTTTATGGTCCTTCCCCCTTTTGTGGGTGACAGAAGAGAACTTAAAATCGAATGCTTGCTTCTGGGCTTGCTTCCTCGTCTTGTTTATATTTGTGTGATCTTTGTAATAAACATTATATATCTTGAGCAGGTAAATGGGATTGATAAAAGCTAGGATATATAAAACTCTTAGAGATTTATATATCCTAGATAAAAGTAATACAATTTTAATTCAAAGCCACGTATTGAGCTTGGTTTAAACATATATACTTGCCTTTATCTAGAATGCAATGAGGGCGGGCAATTTTACAGAGTACTTGATTAGCTTCATGTTGTTTATCAATTTATATTTATTTTTTACATTACTCATATACTGCAAAACAAGATCTACTAACTGATCAAAAGAACGTGTAAGTACTTACAGCAAACTAACAACACTAATTTTAATTTCAAATTATAGAGCACATTTAAAATTTCCATACATTGTGTGTACTAAATCATATCTAAAAAACATCTTTTCAAGACAACCTGTGCATCTCTATATAGACAGCGCTTAATTGGTGGCTGTTTTTTATCTAGTCAGTGAGTACGACATTGTACATTCTCAACTCATTTGACTTTTTACACTTTGAAACGTATTACTGTTATCGAAACAGATTTCCTCCTGTATGGTATATTAATTTCTACCGGTTAAATAACCACCGGCATTATTAATCTAATTACAAGTCTTCAGGTATCGTCTTGTGTGTTGAATTATGGGATGTTTGTTCCTCTAAGTATTCTTGCTTATGTCACATTCATCACAGATTACACCAGCGTCATTCAGCAATTTAATATATACGAGTGGCCGTTGCTACTATCTACTAACATGACTAGAAAGTCGGAAAAACCTCGGGCGGGTTAGAAGAGCTAGAACTGGAATTCTGAAAAAACTCTGAAAATCTGTAAAAATTATAATTATTGATACATAGTACAGTTCTGAGTGTAAGCACATATCAAAGAACTTCCTTGCACAGCCGAGTTCAGTCAGAACAAGCAAAGTTTATCCAACCTTCAGTCAGGGAGTCTCACACCTTAATTCCTCATCACACACTACACGACCTGTACAAGCATCATCAAACATGCCTCTTTGTTATACTTACTACGCACTGAAGAAAGCTAGCAAGAAATAGTAAAAGCGCGAGAAACCTACCTTTTCGTTGCTTTGCTTACAAATAAATAACATCAGAGACGTCTTAGTTGTAATTCAGCTACAGTTACAAATGTTTCTGAGACAATGAAAAATAATGCATTTTATATTTATTTATTGCAATGCCAGAATTGTCAAAGTTATCGAAACATTACCAGATGTATACACAGCAGTGATCCCACCTCCGCCGCACCACTGAGTAGATTCACCAACAAGACATGGGCTGTTACAAAGACGATTAGCTACGGCACCATACTTCCCATAAGTATTACCACAAAGGCATATGTCACCATCCTTTAAACCTGAGAGGAAAAAAAATGTTTAGAAACAGTCGCACCTGCCGTAAAATGTGAAATTTTAAGCTCTCTAAGTGCGTACTTTAGAATTAACGAAAAACTTACAAGTTTCTGTAAAGTAGTAGATCACAAAAAGGGATTTTTCTTGTAATTATTAATATTCCTATCATCCAACAAAATATATTCCCAAAATTGCGAAATGTGAAGATAAACCTGAACTGCACCTTTTCGTGCTATTTTTTAGCAATGAAATCGGTGTTTTAAAAAGAATGTTTGCTCTCATCATTCGATTTTATTAATATTCGATCACTCAAGCCGTAAAGGAGCAATTTCTAATAGGTCGGCAAAAGCATATAATTATGAAATTGTTGTTTGATCGAACTCATGTAGATAACATGCAGAGTGTACCTGAGTATGTAAAATTGTTATCTCTACAGATTTTTATGCACCAATCCACGGCACTTTCCGCGCTTGGGGCAAATGTCACAAGTTGAGTCTGTAGTTCGCTCAGGTCGGGAACGCTAGGGTTGTCTTGGTAACATCCAAGGAAAAGATGGTCGTCTATAAAGATAAATTATTGTACTGGTTTGTCATATTCACAAAAACAGCATAAAACAAAGATATCTTCATTCAAAGAAAATTTAATTGGCATCACAGTTTGTAAATTTTGATACACACCTTTCCACGTCCCCTTATTCACACTGTTTCCTACATAGATATTGGCAAGCAGGTAATTATATAAAGACGTATTTTATCACAGTCGCATTATCACGTTTAATATATCAAGTTTATAGATATTCACCTTTTTATTTGCTTTTTTATATCGCGAGAATATCTCCTGTTCAATTGAAACCAGTTAGTTGTTGGGAAATTTAGAAAAATTGCTTAATATTTGAATGGTTTTACCAATAAATCGAATTTGCTTTGATTGTACAGGTTTTATTTCATTGCAACCTATCAGACAAGTTAACGACTGGTTTAATAATATAGAAATGCACTGTACAAGCAGCTTATTGATTCTTTATATATTATTTTACCACTTACCGATACACCGATCAGGCGCACCATCCCACATCCCCGTGACATCGCATGTAATATTTTGGATCAATACAGCAGATCCATCGGCCCGTCTTGTACCAGGTTTGCAAATGTATTGTCTCCAAGAACCCGGTGTGAGTTCAACTCCACTTGATCTTACATCAGCGTTCCAAAGCACAGGCGGTTCCTCGCAAGTTACGTCTAAAAAATCGTATTTTAATTTTGGTAAAAGGTGCTCTAATCATGACAGACTTTATATGGTAAGATTAAAATCAAGAAAGAGAAAAAAATCATTGCAGTTACATTCAGCAGACAAAAAGAGACAGAATATTTTGATACCATACTTGTCGAATAAACATTTTTCCGAGAAGACGCGCTCTCCCTTGAAGATATTTTTCTTAAATATTATTTCGATTAGTAGTTTTCACTTTGTATTCTCTTTTTTGTTTTAACTAAGAAATCAAAATCTTCATTGAAACAAAACAGATTTTAATATAACCACAATCAAAAAGAATTCTTGTTATAGACTAACCAATGCATTGATCCACGTTTGGTACTTCCCAGTTTTCATCAACCTCACATCGCACCGACAAGCTACTGTACCCATTTTCTTGTAAGAAACCGCTATTACAAGTGTAGTATACAAAACTACCATAGATATCGCTAGTGTAGTTGGCTACAGCATTGGTTATTTCTGGTACTGGATCCTGGCAAGATTTGTCTACAACGAATGTATCAAGCTACAAATACGTTGAGTGTACTAACCTACCTCAGGTGTACATAAGTCTGTTCCCCTTGTTTCCCAAATAATCTCGTTTGTTGGGAAACGTAAAGCCTGAAACAGGTTATCAAGCTGGTAAGGGAGAACAGATACGTCTTTCCCAAGCAACATCATCGCCAGTGAGTTAATTTAGCATGAAACACAATCATTTATTTAATATTTCAACTTTCAGGTGGCATTAAACTGACTTTTAAATTTGAGTAAATCGGCTTTCTGGTACATGGGCAACAGATATGACTTTCCAAACAACACTAAAGTGACATGTGAAAATGTTTTAGTTTGCTATAAAACAATCTATTTTTTTTCTCCATTAGATCATTCGATTTATTTTCAACTACGACAAGCTGAAAGTTGCCCGATATGTTAACACTTGACAATACCTTGACAAGCAGGGGGTACATTATGCCATTCTCCGGTGTCTTGACAAACAGCAACCATCTGCGCAATGTTGGCAGCCATCTTGAATCCATAATCGCATGCATACCGAGCAGTACCTCCAAGATCTTTTCCTACAGACAATACCGATGCATTGCCTACGTCGGGAACATCTGGACAACCAGATACTGAAATTTAAAGGTGTAATATACGTTTGATGCTGCCGAAGGGATAATAGTTGATGGGTTAATTCAGATTACACATTTTTATACAAAGTAACTCAGTAAGTAATAGTTTGCCTGTACCGAAGACTTTTTTTGGCATACACAGTGCACGTCAAAAATATTAATAAAAGTATTTTATATCATTTTACATGCTACGGATTTTCCTCAACTAAATATGGATATGTCAACACTAACTCAGTTACCGGCCCGGTATTAATAACACGTTTACTCAGTTAATTCACTAATAACTGCGTGTTCAGGACATGTCACTAATTTTTATTAAAATACACGGTAACTATAAAATATCAATAGGCATTTGATTAATTAGTTTTGTAACGAAATATTTTTCAGCTTTAAACTCAGTAATGATTCAATTGTGGCGAGCAGGCGATGATCTTAGAAATACCTACCCCAAGCCCGCCATACAGAAACGCTGTTTACGCCTCCACAGTATTGTGTACCATCTCCACTACATGGGATATCGCACACAGCATCTAAGACTTGGCCGTATAACCCAAGTGAATCACCACAACCACACTGTGAACCTGGTAGAAATAAATTTGATGAAAAAACTTGAGCAGGTTGCTTAAATATGCACTGAATTTAGAATCACATTTAATACAGAACTGTGAATATCATATTGTATGAAACGGTATTGTCCAAGTAAGAACAGGTAAACGTGGATAAATCTTGGTAGGGGTGTGCGGCCCAGGGTAAAAAAACCTGATCCTAGCTGTGGTAAATAAAGGTCACCAAAAATATATGCTGTCGTAAATTAAAAAATATGAAAACTATACTGTTACGTTGTAAATACCTCTCCCGAAACAGACACCCTGTGTAAACTTCATTTGAAAGTTATATACCCTGTGGTAAATAAATATGTGAACGGACCTCAAGAAATACACCTTATGGTAAACGAATATTTTTTGAAAATATATCCTTTTGTAAATATTCAACCAGAAAGTAAACCCTGTGGTAAATAAGGCTTTGAGAAGTGTAAAAAGCAAAACCTGTGTGCGGGAGCAAAAAAGCTAGAAGGGACATATTGGGCGGCACATATATGTATTTTGAATGACAATGCCCCTCCTGGGTATATAAGCATTTTGATAATTTCATATAATCTGGGTAGCCTAATCTTGGATACCATATTTTTCTATAACATGTTGTTGAATATATATTTTGCCTACCTTTGTACAAAGCAGCGTAAGTGACATTCTGACTCCTACAGTTTTGTATACAATCCTCAACAGTAGTAATACTGCCTGGTAGCAGGTCAAAGTTCTTCCTTCCAGGAGTGGACGATTCCATAAAACAACCAATATAGCCTGTGTCATCTATTAAAAACATATAACAACAGATGACAGAAATTGATTATATATCTTGGACGTGGCGTATTTTGTTCTTTTTTTCAACATTTTTTTTTATTTCGACGTATCTGGGAATTTATGTTATACTTTGTATTATTTAGCACAGTAAACATATTTGCAGCATAAATGATGTAAGGAATAGTAAGTGTCAATACTCACGTGAAAATCCATTTATTGGACATCCTCGCAGTTCTAGTCGTAATCCAGAGTTTATATGCCAATTGTTAGCTGTTATTTTTATTGTTTCAGTCCGTAAAGGTGTACCGAAATAATTGTACGCAATACCATCAGGATCATCGTTGGCC
Source organism: Phoronis ovalis (assembly GCA_028565635.1). NCBI lineage: Eukaryota > Metazoa > Phoronida > Phoronidae > Phoronis > Phoronis ovalis. The sequence goes on from JAOXYB010029122.1 coordinate 13,896, forward strand.
ATAAACTAAAGCAAAATAACGCCGATAACCTTACGCAAACAATAACAAGCTAAGTGTTCACACTAAGGATACTTTTCACGGGAATCAATGACCACAGATTATTCTGAGAATAATTCTATTTTAAATATTTAGCGATAAGAAAATGATATCTGGACATTTAAATAAATTGATCAAATGTATGTTGATATTGTAATGTTTAATTTATATACACGATGTAGTACCCTATATGTTCTTCAATGTATTCCTATCATACTCTTAGAGTTTTATATATCCTAGTCTAAATTAACAGGTGCCACTTTTCAGACGACTCTTATGTCCTGGAATCTCGCACATTGATTTCTTGACCAAATCATCAATAATACTGTATATAAGATTGTGTACATTGTACATTACCACAAGGAATTAAAGTACACACATTACATTGATTCCGACTGGTGCTTAATTGCTTTACATATAGCAATTACATGTATATAACATAGCAATGTGGCAAACACACCAAACACACCAAACACGGAATCATGTCCCCTTTTAGACAAATAATGCGACACTATAATAATGTGCTACGTTTATTTTAACATTTCGATATTTATAAATATTTTAGTATTATTTGAAAAACGTATATTTGCTAAAAAAAGAGAGCGCGTCTAATTGCAATGTATACAATTGACTGTTATTTTAACCTTGCCTGTTGACGTGTAAGTTATCACACCCAGTAACGATAACATACTGGAATTATTAGATTGATGAAATAGGTGAAATGAAAGAAACACAAAAGGGTGCTATCAATTTTTCAATTAACTTTTACATTGGGACAAAGGGCCATTCTGTACATTCATAAATACACTGGATGACGGTTTTCTTCCATCGTGCACTATGACAAGGGATAAGAATATAATACAAATAATATCCTTTTACAAATTACTCGATATGATAAAGGCTGGATAGAATATTCATTGTTAAGAAAAGCCAATAGCAGTATTATATTGAAAATTTCTTTTACTATTTTTCAATGTTAGCATTTTAAATTTTTTTCAAATAAAGGCAAAAAGAGGGAAAATCTCTAAATTCAAATACCTACTGGGCTTCTACCTAAATGTATACCTTAGTATTTTGCTAATCCGCATGCACATGCTCCCCGGGGGGTACTCAAGGTTTTTTGACTACGAGGATGTGCCGCGGAACCCAATCCAAAATTTTAGCTTGTGGTAGCA
>JAOXYB010029133.1:0-15100 GCA_028565635.1 Phoronis ovalis
ATGCATGATGTATTATATTCTTTTCTAATGTAAAAACACAATAATGTTAAAAAAATATAATCCTACACATTGGATGGGCATTAGACATGACAAATGTCTCGTTTCCCCTTTCTAGCATATGCCGGCACCATTTTCTGCATTTGTAATGCTAGATTGGCCTTCCTAGATGTTGGTTTGTGATAATGGTGGACTGAAATGCTCTGTTACTACGTGTATGACAACTAAAACAATCAAGCATTTTCAGAAACTACACTGATAGGTTGCTTGCATGAAATGGTATGCAATCTCTGAAAATTTAATTGTCTTAATATGACAACTATCAGTGTTTTTTGAGAACCGTGTAAAGGAGCAAGAGAGATCGAGTTGGGCAGGCAATGTTTTCAAAGTATTTTACCTTGAGTTACATGTCAATTTCAGGTTTACACATTTGGGTGCAATGATGACTTTGCACTAGGACGGGATACATCTGAAGATGGATCAGAAATGGAACCTGGCCTAGTTGATCTCAAGGAAAAAATAATTCAGATCAGTGCTGGCGATAGCCACACTGCAGCACTAACAGAAGATGGGAGGGTTTATGCCTGGGGAAACTTCAGAGATGCTAACGGCCTTATAGGTGAGTATCTCTCTCTTAGTAAAACTCAAACTATTTTCCTCCTCTTTTTCCGTTTTAGTTTGAAATGTGTGAATTTTACTTTGTATTTTATACATCCTATACCACTTTGATAAAATCCCTTTCAAGTCCCTCCTGTGAGAATTTTTTAAAAAGAATTCCTTCCAGTAAGCGTATCATGTATTTCACAATTTGTTTAAAATTTCCACTGAGCAGTGTGTGAAATGATGTAAAGTTTATCCATTCTCTGAGCTTTGTTCATCTTTTCCTGTGTATGTCAGCACTGTCTAGGCTTCTGTTGTCTAAGGTTTTCTTTGATACAGGGCTTTGCTTTGTTGACTGCATTTGTTATAAGGTGGACAGGGAGATTATGTGTCTCTTGAACCCAAAGATTATTCAGTTGAATCTGATCACATACTGACTTAGTTGTTTTTTCCTGGAGGGACCATTCTCATAATAATATATCCTTGGTAATTTTGAGCAAACTTAAAATACAACATCTACATTTGTATGGAGTACTACTGTATGGCAGCTACTATTGCTAGTAAGGAGGATTAGTTAAGGCTGTTTTTACCGCAGTAACTGATTTGTTATTTGGATTAGAAAGCATTGTGTACTTACAAAATGTCTAAAGAATGCTGCTCCTTATTGGATGTCTAATATTTTGTACCAACCAAGAACTAAATTTATTGCCTAATTTCTTGTTTCTATGCTTTGTAATGTTGCTTCAGGTTTAACCACAAATGGTGTTGAAAAGACTCCTGTAGAAATCTTAAGCAATCGTTCCATTGTAAAAATAGCATCTGGTAGTGATCACCTGGTTTGTTTAACTCATGATGGTTGCTTGTATACACTGGGTAATGGTGAACAAGGGCAGCTGGGCAGAGTAGCTGAATGTTTTGCAAACAGAGGTGGTCGGAAGGGTTTAGGTAGGAATCTCCACTTAAGATACATTGTAGTATCAAAATAAAGATGTTCATGTAGTTTCATACCAAGAACTTGCAGAAAACCAGAGGTATTTGCAATTTGTGCAACTCCTAAGAAAGTAGGCATTTTATGATTCAATTATAATGGCCTGTTAAAAATATTCCACAACAGTATCGGAAGCAATAAGGAATGTTTGTCAGTGACAGTGTTTCCACCAAACTGTCAAGTACTGGTTTTAGAGGACAATTTGTGCAAAATGTTTTAAGAGAAAGAATGCATCTAAGAAATAATAAGTTTGTCACTTGTAATGTTCAAACCTTAATATTAGAATTTTGAATGTATAATGATCAGTTTCATTGTTTATTTTAACTTGATGTTTGCATCTGGTTTTACAGAACTGTTGTTGACTCCTGCAGTTGTGCATTGTAAGCGTGTGCGGGGACGAGGCAAAGCGATATTCAGTGACTGCTGGGCTGGCACATATACAACGCATGCAATGGAGAAACAAAATGGTGACGTATATGGTTGGGGACTTAACAATTACTATCAGTTAGGTAGGCAAGTGTAACAACATTTATTTAATGAGATGAAAAGATGTTTGTTTTGAAGTTAGAGTACGTGTGAAATGATGTAAAGTTTATCCATTCTCTGAGTTTTGCTTTTCTGGACTTGTGTTTGCTTATGCTGTTATTGTTTCTTGTGCATAAGGTTTTCTTAGGCCAAGGACTGTGCAGTACAGGCTGCATTTGTTTGTTCAGGAAGGCAGGGAGATTTGTGAAAGTCTCTTGAAACCAAGGATTACACAATATGCTCTGATCACACCTACTTTTATATCATTATATTCACAACTGGTCAACAAGCTTTGAAAAATATTGTAATCTATTGGTTTATCAATATTAACACTTTGCACGTTGATATTGTTCTTGTCAATTTGTAAGGATTTTCAAACCCCCCTCAGAATCTATTCTAGACTCTTGCGGAAATTCCAGACCAAACCCTGATACATGTTCTTCTGTTTCATGATTCATTGGTTGTACAAGATAATGTTAAAATATTAACAAGTTATGAGATGAATAGCTTTTATTCTGTGACATCAGTTAATGGTATTTGCTCCTATACTAGGTATTCCAGACATGGAAAACAGATTCATGCCCGAGAGAATTACAAGTTTTCCTAATGATAAAGATTGGATTCAAGTTGCATCTGGACAACATCACACATTAGCCTTAACTTCTGATGGTAAGCTTCTACTGAATTTCCAAGGGAAAAAAAATCTTAAAGAAGAACTAGGTGCCATTATTTGTGAAGGTAAAGAAAACATGAAAATATTTTTATGTTAAAGAAAAAACTCATCTTTTTAGGTAAAGTGTATTCTGTGGGCAGAGCTACATATGGCAGACTGGGATTAGGAGAAAATGCACAGGAGTCGAAAGTTCCGATTATGGTACCAATGAATGGATGCAAGTGTGTGCAAATAGATGCTGCATCTTCTGTATCTGCAGCTGTAACAGAAAAAGGTAAGTAAACATATCGGTGATTTCTGCAAGTAATTTCTTTTGGTGAAAGCTTTCTTTTTATTAATTGTTGTGTTCTAGATTTAAAATGGAACATTTAACCTTTAAAACAAGAAAATTTACGAAGTCAGAAAACCCATTATCCAGTCAATGTGCTATTTATCCCCCACAACTAAACCTTTCTTGCTGCCTGTCTGCTTCATACTTGTAACCATACAAAGTTAATGATTTATAGTCAATATTAGTTTTTCAATGATTTATACACTATAGTTCATAGTTAATGTACATTAACGAAATTTTACGTATTTCTAAGATCCATGGTCGGGTCGACGTTGGCATGTTTGTATTTGCTTTGGTGTTCTTTTGCTTATAACTGAGCGTTCAACGTTGATAAAAGGCTTAAGGTTAATGTACACACGATGTGTAGGTCGGTCGCAATTCCGGCTATGCTTGAGGATGTTGATGGACATTCTGCTGAGTTTGCATCCGGTTATATCTTTAGAAGTATATTATATAATTATGATATACATATATATATATTTTTTAAATAAGCAGATAAATTATGTATAACATTACTATTTCAATCAATAGCACATTATTAATTCGCCTTGCATGATCGGTACTCTTGTATAAGAGGTGGAGTGTTGAGGTCAAGGTTTCTCATGTCTGGAGTGTGTACATGCGTCGTGAACAGTTGGTATGATATAATATAATATTATGCATTTGTCCAAAAATTAAAACTGAATTTTAACTAATTTATATGATTTATATTTATACAGTTAGCATGGCATTATATAATATACTTATAACAAAATGTATCTATTGTTTAATTCTGTGTTTTAAATTAAACGTATAATAGGAAATATGATGGATTATCTAGCTGCAGAATTAAATAATCGTTTCATGAGTTACAAAATATGGAAGTGAAGCCTCCCCATAAGATGGAGGTGGAGCTGTGGGCGTGGCTTCTTGTTGATTTACATCGCTCGTCCCTCCTACTGGTTGATTAACTGTCTTATCATCATATTGGTAGGCGGTTTCATAGGATGGCGGTGCCATAGATTGATACTGTTCAGCTGAATAAGTAAACGGCGAAGACGCGTTATTTGTTGCTGTAGGAGACACTGTACTTGTCTGCTGCCGGTTCATTTCTAAATAACTAGAACTAGTTCCTGGCATATTTTGTTGTTGATTAGTACCATTACATAGTTGCTGGGTAGGAGGAGTATAAGTAGACACAACGGGTTGTGAAATACCTTGAAGAGATCCTGAAAGAGCAAATCTAGAATATTATAGATGATTATGTAACTACAGCAGATACAGGACAGTGGAATTGCAGGTAACCTACCAACACGCTTTGAAGACAAAGCACGTGGATGGAACTTGACAAAAATCTAGGTGGGATATGATGCCCCAGACAAAAAAAATCACAGCCGACGGTAAAACTTGCTTGCCAGAAGTATACTACATCCCATGGTAAAAAAGTTGATTGAAATGTGCACCTCATATAGAAAAAAATTCTAACTGGAATTAGTTGTTCGTTGGCGAATTTACTATCGAAGAAATCAATGGACAAAGATATCAAAAATACACTATTGCATTAATTATTTGTTGAAAAAACTAAACATAAAACATAAATCATATGCTATTGTAAACCTTTTGGCTGAAACAAATGGGGCGCATGGAGTGGCACTTTGAGTGGGAGTGCTCAATGAGATACAGGCATATTAACATTACTATGTAAGTGGTTACATTTGTAACATTTAATACATTGCAAATTAAGATAAAGGTGCACTTACAGGAGACCATGTTAATAAAATAAAATGCATTGTTGTTTATAATCTCTGCAGGAATTAATTGAAATTACATTTGATAATATGCTTGTAAGTTAATACACTATTTGACAAAATGCTCCCAGGATTTCGCGTTTTGTGAATGAACGATCAGACAGTTCTTCTTGAGGCCGTTTCGGTTTTGCGACCGGTGCCTCAGTTTAGGTCATGCAATTAGTGTTTCCACATTTCTATGGCATAGTATCAGTACGTTTAATACTCACGTTTTACATTTCCATTTGTTCTTTTAGCTCTATGATACGCACAACATACCACACACACCGAAATTAGAGAAAAAAAGAAAACCAAATTCCCAATCACAATACCAGCAATACTACAAAAAAACATGTACGATAAAAAGAATTGATCAGTTCTTTAATAATTCATTTGAACCATCAAATCGATCCATGATTTTGATGTAGCGTAGCTTGAGCTTGATCTCGTGCTTGTGTATTGGAAGGATATAAGTTAACAAAATAGCGAAGAACAGAGAACATGTATGATCGTGATGATATCGACTCAACATGATTTTTTCCTAACGAAATGTACATGTTCGCAATTAGGTATATATTGATATTAATATTGATACTGAAACAAACACAATGTTGAAGCAGTACAATCATTAAGAGTACTTACGCTCCACCAGATAATCCCGCTGATGGCGTTGACCAGCTGTTCCAAGATGACCAGCTGTTCCAAGATGACCAGTTTGACCAACTATTCCAGGATGCCCATTTTGAATTCCATGATGACCAACTGTTCCAAGATGACCAACTGTTCCAGGATGACCAATTGTTCCATGATGACCAACTGTTCCACGATGACCAACTGTTCCAGGATGACCAACTTCTTCTATTTCTTTCCCCCGGTGTCTCTCTTTTGATCAGACGTTCAGAAAGTCCGTGTTGATCTGCATCTTGCAGTTTGCTAGGGTCTTCATCATTATCTATTCTATATCTTAAAGATAATAATAATTGGTTGTAGACAGAAATAAATATGGAACTGCTATATAATTCCACTACCTGGTGAACGATTGCCATCCAGATGCATGTTTATCGCTAGGAGGCGCTTTGAGTTTTAAAACTAATAATGGTAGTCGATGACACTAAACAATAACAGAGAAACATCTATTTCTGTAGTTTAACGGTATGATTCTTGTTCCAATGTTATGTATTGAGATATTCTTGCTACTCCAAATTTAATAAAATATCGAGTACTTACCTTATGACTTGTGGGGTTCCATTAAATATTATATGTCGTGGTTTATATTTCAATTTTTCATCACTGCAACAGAATTTGTTGTCACGTGCTCCACAACAGAATTGTCTGCAGGAGAATGAATCATGTGCTAAACCATTACCATCTGTATAGCCACTACAAAATTCGGATTTAGCTGCTTGGACGAAAAGTACAGTAACTGAAAGGGAAAAATGAATCACGATAGGAATAAATATTACTTTAGGTAATTATTAGTTTCTAATAACATAAAACTCGTATTGCTTAGAAAATTGCTTGGATAAAGAACCATCATTGTTACAACTTTTTCATTCTTATCATTTGCATGGAAACGTTAGTTAATAAATTCCATTAATATTTAGATAATTATATAAATAAATAGGAAACCATTACTGAATACTGGTAATATGGCAGATTTTTTCATACTTTAATGTTTCAATGATGCAAATTAAAATTTATACGTATTAAAATCAATAGCTCTTGATATTTAAAAATGATATAAATATCTACGATATATTTCTTTGTGGCTATAGTTATATGGCAGATGCCAAACTGGAGACATTACAATTATCAATTATGTTTTTAATAGTTTTCTTTTACCAGAAAGTGGCAGCTAATGTTGTAATATAAAAGGAAGAACCTCCTTTCCTTTTAATAGTATTTGATTTCGTTAATGATTCAAATCTCTGTTCGTTAGCAATGGGTACAATAGTTTTCACGGTATACCATTTCCAACAGCTCTAACAAAAAGGGAGTTTAAATTTAAGAAATTCAAATAACGGCAAAAGAAAAGGAGAACCTTTCTTTTCTATTACAACGTTAGCTGCCAGTCTCCCTGAACATAAGTCACATGATTTGTGCGACATACATGTCATATCGCACACATTTATTCAAATAATAAGGTCACTGACATACTGCAATACATTGGGGCCGCACCTCGGTTCCATAAAGGAACCAAGACACTGACATGCGGGTCATCAAGCACAGGCCTGTTTCTTGTAATACACATATTCATCAAAATCTAATTGTCTGAGTGTATATCATTTCAGATTAAATGTGAACAGAAAGGAAACAAGCAAAACATGACATAATATGTAAATACAACTATTAAAACAAAAATAACAAACAATTATGTTACCAGAATATTTTGGATGAATAATCACCTCCCCATACCATTAAAAAACAATTCTTTCTTCAATGTAAATGTATAGAGAGAACTATAACTTCTTATCTCTCAGGAATGAGAGCAACTGAAATAATAGCATTATAAGTATACAGTAGACCGGGGACATTAGATAAGTTTCACACTAAGACTACCTGGCATGTTAGCGATTTTTATGTTGTACTGTACACGTACTCCTCTAAAAGAAAACGAATACTTACTTATTATAAAAGATATCAGAGTTCCTGGACACTTTCTTAACATACCAGTTGTGTTTCAAGCTTTGAGTAGATTATAATGGCAAACCCAGTTCAAGCGACTTTAAAAAATGAGGATTGTCGTATTACGAAACTTTCATATATCTGTTTACAACTAATACGTCACATCCTGTGCGCTAAAAATAGAAAGTGACGGGTGAATGAAGCCTATATACCACATACGAGAGTTCAAAAGGTAACAATAGATGTTGATGTTATAAATGCATAGGTGTGTTTACCTTATTTCCCTGTCCATATGTACAGAAGACGAGTGGAGTGGTCAAATCGCACCTAGCCAAACTGTCAAATCAGAAGATAATATGGGTTGTTTTTTTTACACAATGATATCCCTCAGCAAGCGGTACTATTAAAAAGTTTTACTTTTAAAATATTTAGGGTAGCACACCTGTTAGTTACATCGCGTCCAATCAAATGAATAATCGTGGAATTCGAGATTAAATGAAAGTATCGCCAAATCTACAAATCTTTCGGAGAATCTAAGACTGTTATCATCATCTTCTCTAAATTACAAATGCATTCAATTTACATCAGCATGACCGATTAGTTAAAAAGATATACCTTGTTGTTTACGAACCTGCGACACCTAGCGAGAAACACTGAAGTAGACCAAGCGCAAGAATCCTAGATCCACCCTGGTGCTTAGTCATTAGCAGACATTAGCGAGAACCGTCATTTCCCGTAGTAAAAAACTTATCCTGACTAATTTCATGCCTGATAGCTCACATTGTGCTATTAGAAACCCACGGGGACCATTTATGCGCACAGTCATTTCAAAGCGGGGGGGATGCCATCAAATCATTATTAAGCAGTGTGCGTCCTTATGTAGTACACCTAACATTAACAGGTATTTTTGTAAACACTAGCTAACAGGTAGCATGCTTACCAAGTTTCTTTTATATCTTTGCCGTATTTAATGAGTTACAGAATGTTTTATCATCACCTCTGAACGCCATTTTTCTATCATATTTGACTGCATCGATCACATCCACTTTAAGATTAAGCCTTATACAGCAACAAATTTACATGGTCCAAATACGGATAACAGCTTATTTTAGAAAAGCGATTTATGAAGCAATCAAACAATGGCACTTTTTTTGCTTTCATATAGTTCTTCACAATTTTTCTAACAGTTTAATATAAATCTCGCGGCAGCGAAGTTGTGTTACCAAATATCGTACTGGTGGTAATAAATATTCGACTTTATTTATTTCTCAGTCCAAATTACGTGATTTTTATTACTATGGTGGTAAAAAAAAAAACAACAAGTGTGAGCAAAACCTGCCAGTATGAAATTGGGTAACACAACTTCACTGCAGCGAGATTTATATTAAACTGTTAGTAAAATTGGGAGGAACTATGCCAAATGCGAAGATAATTGGTTGGGATCGTTGTATTTGTAACTGTATGCCATGCGTGTACATGTAGATGAGAGCTGTGATTAAGGACTGATCATGGGAGGATTTCATTATATTTCTTTATTTGAAATATGCAAAGAAACGAGTAAACTTCCATCAAAAAGTTTGTAGAAAAATATAAGTGATACGTCTTAACCGCAATTTAAAATAGTTATTCAGGATTCAACGACTTTTACGAACTTTGGTTGGAAAAATTGAAAAAATAACATCTCACTACATAAATGAATTTGTATTTATTTTATTAACAGTGTCACGTGATATACCATAACAAACATATAACAACATCATATGGTATCAAGTCGTATTGGGCTTATAGGACACAACAGACTTGAATTAATTTACACATTTATTTTCAACACCTGTGTAAGTGTTTTTGGAATTCTTTCATCACCTAACTTATTTTACACATAGTAACATAACAATTGTTTCAAACCTAAAACAAAGTACACATATAGCAACAACATAAAAGTTTACCAATAAACAGTTAAAAGATTTCAAACGTATTTTATTCCCTGACCTGAAACACCTGAGAGACATAATTGGTTGTCAAACGTGAACACTTAATGGCTTTCATTTGTATTTGAAAACTTATAAGTGTTGTAACATTACCGCATTGCTTTCTTTTCAATGCCTATCTATCGCACTTAAAAGTAAAGTGGGACTCATAAAGTGGAACTACTATGATATAGAATGCACTTTTCTTTTTAGTGCTAAATCTTCTTTGGAATGGAAACACTTAAAAAAATACAAAAAATAAATGGAAAATTATATTTTTAAGCGTCTTTTCTTTGTTTTACCTCATTTTACAGACACGATATTTACTAATTTCGGATAAATATAAAGGTGAACATCGTATCGAGATATTGGAGTAATTAATATATGAATATTACGAGTCACGGAACCCAGATAGCCACTAACATTCAATATATGTTTTTATGGCAACAAAAAGGATAAACAGTGTGTTTGCTCCAAACGCCATTCTCGATATTTGCATGTATGCCAATATAACTATCCAACGATAATATCTACACAAATGCTCAGTTGATAGACTTTACAAAAGTAAAAAAACTTTACAAAATGAATGCATTGTTTAATTCTATGTTTTAAAATATGTAAATAATAGGAAATATAATATATTATATAGCTGTAGAGTTAAATAAACGTTATCAAGTTTCCTGAGTTACAAAAGTATCACCATACGTTTTAATACAATCTATACATCATCACTATTTACTCTAATATCATAGGTATAACATTCCATATGTATTAAGCTCGCCGTAAGATGGAGGTGGAGGTGTGGGCGTGGCTTCTCGTTGATTTACATCACTCGTGTCTCCTACTGGTTGATTAAATGTATTATTGTCATATTGGTAGGCGGTTTCATAGGGTGGCGGTGCCATAACTTGATAATGTTCACCTGAATAAGTAAACGGCGAAGACGCGTTATTTGTTGCTGTAGGAGACACTGGAGTTGTCACCTGCGGGTTCATTTCTAAATAACTAGAACTAGTTCCTGGCATATCTTGTTGTTGATTAGTACCATAATATAGTTGCTGGGTAGTAGGACTATCAGTAGACACAACGGGTTGTGAAATACCTTGAAGAGATCCTGAAAGAGCAAAGCTAGACTATTATAAATGATTATGTAACTACAGCAGATACAGGACAGCGGAATTGCAGGCAACATACCAACACGCCTTGAAGATGAAGCACGTGGAGGGAACTTGACAAAAAACTAGGTGGGAAATGAGGCCTCAGATAGAAAACCACAACCGACGGTATAGCTTGCTTTCAAGAAATATACCACATCCTATGGTAAAAAGTTGATTGAAGTGTGCACCTCATAGAAAAAAATTCTAACTGGAATTATTTGTTCGTTGCCGAATTTATTATGGAAAATATCAATGGAAAAAGATATCAAAAATACACTATAGCATTAATTATTCATTGAAAAAGATACCTCATGGTTAAAAAAGTAAACATAAAACATATGCCATTGTAAACATTTTGGCTGAAAAAAATGGGGCCCATGGAGTGCATGGCACTTTGAGTACGAGTGCTCCATGAGATACAGGCATATTAACATTACTATGTAAGCGGTTACATTTGTAACATTTAATACATTTTAAATTAAGATAAAGGTGCACTTACAGGAGACCATGTTAATAAAATAAAATGCATTGTTGTTTATAATCTCTGCAGGAATTAATTGTAATTACATTTGATAATATGCTTGCAAGTTGATACACTATTTGATATTGACAACACGATTGCAAGTTAATTCACTATTTAACAAAATGCTCCAAGAATTCCGCGTTTTGTGAATGAACCATCTGACAGTTCTCCTGAGCTCGCGACATCGTGCATAAAATGCAGAATTCCGAAAACTTTTTGCGACCGGTGCCTCAGGTCAGGGCATGCAATTAGTGTTTTCACATTTCTAAAGCATAGTATCAGTACGTTTAATACTCACGTGTTACATTTCCAGTTGTTCTTTTAGCTCTACGATACGCAAAATAACACACTACACACACCACAATTATAGTAACCAAAATCCAAATCACAATATTAGCAATACTACAAAAAAACATGTACGGTAAAGAGAATTGATCAGTTCTTCAATAAGTAATTTGAGTCATCAAATCGATTCCATGATTTTGATATATCGTACCTTGAGCTTGATCTCGTGCTTGTGTATTGAAAGCATATAAGTTAACAAAATAGCAAAGAACAGAGAACATGTATGATCGTGATGGCTCAACATGATTTTTTCCTAAATGTACATTTTTGCAATTAGGTATATATTGATATTGTTATTGATACTGAAACATACACTCTATTGAAGCAGTATAATCACTTAAGAGTACTTACAGTCCACCAGGTAATCCCGGTGATGGCGTAGGCCAGCTGTTCCAAGATGACCAGCTGTTCCAAGATGACCAATTGTTCCATGATGACCAGTTTGACCAACTGTTCCAGGATGACCAACTTCTTTGATTTCTTTCCCCCGGTGTCTCTCTTTTGATCAGACGTTCAGAAAGTCCGTGTTGATCTGTACCTTGCAGTTTGCTAGGGTCTTCATCACTATCTATTCTATATCTTAAAGATAATAATGATTGGTTGTAGACAGAAATAAATATTGAACTGCTATATAATTCCACTACCTGGTGAACGATTGCCATCCAGATGCATGTTTATCGCTGGAAGTTTTAAAACTAATAACGGTAGTTTATGACAATAAACAATAACAGAGACACATCTATTTCTGTAGTCTAAGGGTATGATTCTTGGTCTAATATTATGTTGAGAGAGTCCTGAATGTCATGCCATTTTCAGTGATAAAATGCTACTCCAAATAATATAAAATATCGAGTACTTACCTTATGACTTGTGGCGTTCCATTAAATATTATATGTCGTGGTTTATATTTCAATTTTTCATCACTGCAACAGAATTTGTTGTCACGTGCTCCACAACAGAATTCTGTGCAGGAGAATGAATCATGTGCTAAACCATTACCATCTGTATAGCCACTACAAAATCCGGTTTTAACTGCTTGGACAAAGAGTACAGTAACTGAAAGGGAAAAATGAGTCATGATAGGAATAAATATTAGTTTAGGTAATTATATAAATAAATAGGAACCCATTAAGGAATAGTGATAACATGGCAGATTTGTTCATACTTTAATGTTTCAATGATACAAATTAAAATGTATACGTATTAAAATCAATAGCTCTTGATATTTAAATATGATATAAAAATCTACGATACATTTCTTTCTTTTTAATAGTATTCGATTTAGCTAATTTTTAAAATCTCTGTTCGTTAGAACTGTGTACAATAGTTTTCACGGTATACAATTTTCAACAGATCTAACAAAAGAGAGTTTAAATTTAACAAATTCAAATAACAGATATTACAAGGTCAGCTGCCATATTTCTGGTCTCCCTGAACATAAATCACATGATTTATGCGACATACGTGTCATATCGCATACAGGTATTCAAATAATAAGGTCACTGACATACTGTAATAAATTGGGGCGGACGAAACCAAGCCACTGACATCCGGGTCATCAAGTACAGGCCTGTTTCTTGTAATACACATATTCATCAAAATCTAATTGTCTGAGTGTATATCACTTCAGATTAAATGTGAACAGAAAGGAAACAAACAATATGTAAATACAACTATTAAAACAAAAATAACACACAGTTATGTTACCAGAATATTTTGGATAAATAATCACCTCACCATATCATTAAAAAACAATTCTTTCTTCAATGTTAATGTAGACAGAGAAAATATATCTTCTTATCTCTCAGGAATGAGATCAACTGTAATAATAGCATTATCAGTGTGCAATAGGCCCCGGGACATTAGGTACATTTAACACTAAGACTACTGGGCATGTTAGCGATTCTGATGTTGTACTGTGCACGTACTCCTCTAAAAAAAACGAATACTTACTTATTATAAAAGATATCAGAGTTCCTGCACATTTTCTTAACATACCAGTTGTGTTTTAAGCTTTGAGTAGATTATAATGGCAAATCCAGTTCAAGTGACCTTAAAAAATGAGGATTGTCGTATTACGAAACTTTCATATATCTGTTTACAACTAATACGTACGTCACATCCTGCGCGCTAAAAATAGAAAGTGACGGGTGAATGAAGCATGCCACATACGAGAGTTCAAAAGGTAACAATAGATATTGATGTTATAGATGAGTAGGTGTGTTTACCTTATTTCCCTGTCCATATGTACAGAAGACGAGTGGAGAGGTCAAATCGCACCTAGTCAAACTGTCAAATCAGAAGATAATATGGTTTGTTTTTTTTACACAATGATTTGCCTCAGCAAGCGGTACTATTAAAATGTTTTACTTTTAAAATATTTAGGGTAGCACACCTGTTAGTTACATCGCGTCCAATCAAATGAAGAATCGGTGAACTTCGAGATTAAATAAAAGTATCGCCAAATCTACAAATCTTTCGGAGAACCTAAGATTGTTAACCTCAACTTCTCTAAATTACAAATTCATTCAATTTACATCAGCATGACCGATTAATTAAAAAGATATACCTTATTGTTTACAAACCTGTCCGCGACACCTAGCGAGAAACACTGAAATAGACCGAGCTCAAGAATCCTAGATCCACCCTGGTGCTTAGACATTAGCAAACATTAGCGAGAACCGTTATTTCTCGTAGTAAAAAAACTTATCCTGACTAATCCCATGCCTGATTGCTCACATTGTGCTATTAGAAATCCACGGGGCCAGGACCATTTTTGTGCATAGTAATTTAGCTATGCGGGAGTGGTCATCAAAGCACGATTGAGCAGCATGCGTCCTTATGTAGTACACCTAAAATTAACAGGTATTTTTTGTAAACAATACCTAACAGGTAACATGCTTACCAAGTTCTTTTTTATCGTTGTCGTATTTAATGAGTTACAGAATGTTTTATCATCACCTCTGAACAGCATTTTTCTATCATATGTGACTGCATCGATCACATCCACTTTAAGATTACGCCATATACAACAACACATTTACATGGTCCAAATACGGATAAAAGCTTATTTCAGAAAAGCGATTTATGAAGTAATGAAACAAAAGTCGAAAATGGTGGTCTAGATATCTCAAGAAAACAATGGAAAATACAAGGGTCACGAAGGCTTGGAATGCATATAATGGATTTTTTACACCTTTGTCACGTATCTGTACCAACAGCCCCACCTATCTGATAATCATACAAATATATAAAACAAAAACTATTAATAAATAAGAAATAAATAGCCACTAATTCTATCCCAGGCCGAGTCTTAAACCGCGTGTGTAAAACATTGTGAAAAAATGAAAAAACAACAACATCTTACTACTTGAAGTTAACTTATTAACAGTGCCATGTGTTATACCACAATAAACATGTATTGGCATTAGATAGCCAATAGCAACCATCGTCTGAAAATAGATCTTGGACGCGTATTAATATTTCTTGTTTCTCTTTCTTTTTGTTTTTGACCCTGGGCAGCTACATGAACATTTCCATTTGAAAGTGGCTTTAATTTCGCACAAAGTGAGAGAAATCACAATTTAAAATTGTTATTTTTTA
>JAOXYB010029144.1:0-15100 GCA_028565635.1 Phoronis ovalis
AGTCTCTCCAACTGGCAGCATTCTTGGCTGGGGGTACACTCTCGGAGTTGTTTACAACTCACCGAATGTCTAGTTTACTTCATTTTATTTTGTTTTTTAGCACCAGTTCCTTGTGGTACTACAGTGCAATAGTCTATAGTTATAAATAATTTTATATAAATATAGACTACTGCACTGTAGTATTTTATACTACATATTGTATTTGTTTTCTAGGGACATGCCACTTCGGAATGGTCAGGATTGCTTCTTTACTGAAGAAAGCTTTTCCAAACATTCAGCCCTTTTTAATTTCCAAGATTGTCTCAAATATAAAGTTAAAGAACTCGATAACTTGAGAAATAGGACATCTAATACCAATGATAATGGTGGAACCAGCAAGACTGCAAATAGTGAAACTGTTGACAGTACTACTAAAAAGAAAGGACAACCAAGCAGGTAATACTTTTTCTATTGCCTAATTAAAATAATCCATGAAAAAGTATAAAGAATTTGAAGCATTCTGATTGCTGAATTCTTTTTTTGTTATTGTGATTTTGTGTACATACAACTGAAAACTAAAAACTTAATACTTGTTTTATTTTAACTGCTAAATACATAGAGAACCACTGTGTTTCATTACATATGGAGGGAGATCTTTTGTTTAAATTGAATTAGTTACAGACTATTGTTTAAGATCGGTGCCAATATTTTGGGGCTTTTTTGTATCAGTAAATCAATTTAGTATATAATCACTTTTTACAGATTTCTAGCAACATTATCAGAGTCTGAAATAAAGAAGAAATTCCCTTATCCACGCCAGTCAAGTTTAACAAAATCAGAGCAAAAGGAATACTTAGGATTGTACTCTAAATTTCTTAACTATGTCCCACAGAAACCTTCTCAGTCCGATATTTGTGAAATTGAAAAATTCAAGGTAAAAGGCAAGATTTTTAAATATTAAATCATTTTAGAATATCATGTCCAAGTATTGTTAATTTTTTTTGAAATCTACCTTTTCAGAAAATGATTTTATTTTCCTTGTGTTATACAATGTTATGTCTTTATGATTCTAGAAATGTATTCTGTTATTACTTTATACCTGTTTTCTTAACTATCGAAACATAAACTTTAGTTTTAAGTGACGGTGCCAAACATATCAAATTTTATATCTTCTCAAACACATGTAGCATCAATTTTTTGATAATTTTTTATAAATTCAGGAACTACAACTGAAGGTAGGAAAGGAACAAGAAGAATTTTTGCTATACTTGGAAAACCTGGCTAAATCAAAACCAGAAGACTATAAATATCTTCACCCCCAGGCCAATAAGTATGTAGAGGTGGGTATAAAACACATGTCCAAGTAATGCTCTCTTTATTATTGCAATCTACAGTATCAGAGCTGCCTAGTATCCACCGATTAGAACAAACATTCAATTGTTTTCGACTCGCCCAATTCATGTAACATGCACCATCTTGCAAGGACAATTTACTAGAAACAGTGACCAAGTTCGTTGAGCCCAACCTTATTTGTTCAACACGGACCTTAGGACCTGGATGAAAAAGCATGTGCTCAGTGAACAATGATCCATGCTTACTGAACAAGGATCAACAAACTCTACCAGTGTTTCTAGTGAACTGTCCTTATGTTTAACAAATTGGGTGAATGAAAAATCTTGTGTGTCCTAATCAGAGGATGTTAGGCAGCCCTGACTATGAACAAAACCTGTTGGTGCCTTGTAATGTCTGAAGCGCACTGAATTACTCATGCTAGGAACTGCTTTATCAAATTTCTTCCTTGCATTTTATAAATATTTCCAGTATTCAGGCATGATGTATTTAAATTAGTGAACTATGAATCAAAAATCTTACATACAATGCTCTCAACATAGTTCTTTCCACCTCATCACTACTGGTGACCTCTGGTGACCAAATTATATCGTTAGATATTATGCACGCATAATAAAAAAATATGTGTTAAATTTTTTGCAGGAAAAACAGTTGGACAGAAGACAAAGAGTAAAGTGTTACCCTCAGTACTACAGTTTTTTGGATTCAATTGCTTTGAGTGGAGCAATCTTAAAAAAAGATATACCAGTTATGAAACTAGAGAAACTTTTGCTCCAGATGGTAAGTGTACACCCAGGTTTTAAGCTATAGTTTTGATAAATAGCATCTGGTATTTTTGGTGGGGTAAGTTTTAGCATTGTTCTTTAGTGTATGTTTGGTAGCATTGACATTTTGCGAATAATTGTTGGAGTCATTACTTAATCTTTGAACTTCTTCATACATAAATATGGAAGCATTAAGTATTGCATTACACAGATATGATTTTCAATTACTGCTGTAGAAACACTGTACTGCAGTTGTTAAAAATGACAGTACCATAATGTGTTAACCACTAAAAAAATCCTAATTTGTATCTAATATTCTATATGACTGTATACTAAAAAAGAACTAAAGTGAAAACTGGCAAATGACCTTTCTAACAGACAGTTTATAGACTTTGAGTTAAATATTAGGTTGGCAAAACTGCACAGAAAAGAAAGTCATGAATGTTATGAAGTGCTTCATAAGTAATCGTAGCAAAACATACCTCAGGCTTTTATTGAGAATGCTGTTTTAACTTTTTTGCCTAACATGACATTCATTGCTGCCATAACATATTCTTTTCGTGACTTGTGAATGGCGTGTAAAATGAAAAATTTTGTTTTAAGGGTACTTTACCAAAGGTTACTCTTCCCGATATGAAGATGTCAAATAAGCCTATTGTCCCTGTTGATTATGAAAAAGTAAACAAGAGATTTCCAGCTACCGAAAAATATGGGTCCAACCAGGAAAAGCCACACTTTAAAGAGGTAAGTTTAACTCATTGTATTATATCATTCTAATAAAGGCTGCCTAATTATGTATGACTTTCATCAAGAAAATTCAAATGACTCAAATTAAAACTGCGCGTGCGTATAAAATCGAAGGGTGCATTACGTGAAGTATCATGTACGTGGACAGTTACATCATATTTTAGATTGTAAATTGTTCCTTATGCTTCAATATGGTCACAAGACAGAAAAGGTGTTATTTTTGGGAACACAAAAGTTATTGTTTTGTAAACACTTTATTCTTAGGATAAGTTATAATTAAATAAATGATATTACTGACAACGCTTGTGCATAATTTTTTTTCCTGTATATTTAAGGTAACAAGCAATGATGAAAATATTTTCAAGTTGGCATTGAAGAATAACTTTCAAATTGTTTTGTGCTCTGCTGTTTTTGAATGCCTAGTTAACAATTTAGGACCACAATATGAACATGAATGGGAAGTACCCATATGTGTCAAGGAAATAGAAGAAACAAGTGCACATGGGCTATTAAATGGTGAGGTTCCCAATGTACACTATGTCCCTTTCTATATACTGTCTCAGGTTTTATCTACCAAAGGGAGATTGAGAAAAAATATACAATGAACCATGCATTGGCAAATTTCATGTTTGTTCAGTTTCTAAATTTAGGGAGAGTAAGAAGATCAAGACAGTGGCAGTTTAGGAGGGTTTGGGTCCCTCAATTTAAACTAAATTAAATAACAAAAAAATTAAAAATAACGAAAACCGCTGCAATTTCCATAATAATTGACTTCTTGGAACTGCCCTTACTAGGATAGATCCCATATTATTCAGAAAATATATTGCTTTAAGCCGTGCATCTCCCTAGTAGTGAATTTAGGAAAGTACAAATAGAAAAAATACTTTTGTTAGAGGTATTGTGAGTGCAACACTTTTCTCTCTGGTTTAATATCGAGGCAAAATAAATGGAGAAAGGGCCACTGGTTTAATATCGAGGCAAAATAAATGCCTTTGTATTGGAGTATGTGATATGTACATGGTCTTGTATTCAAGTAATGTGTTGTAAACCTTTTCATTGGATTTTTAGCTTTGTATAAATTCACTATTTGTATGTCATATTTTTGTAGGCAAAAGAAAAATTGTCATAATGGATAATCCTTTACCTGCCAGACTATCAGGAAGACACAAAAATGCTTTCTTTCACAAGTATGCTCTTAAAACACTGATCACCCATAAGCAAGCAAGTCATAACACTTTGTTACAAACTAGAGCAAGACATTTTCCTGGTCATATGGATGCTACTGAAACTAAAAATGCAGCTGTAGAAAAGTTTGCATCTGTAAAAGGAGATAAAAGTGATCATTTAACTGTGCAAGCTATGTCATCAGACATTTCCTCTGCTGAAGTGGCAGGTTTGGACAATGGAAAGCAGGTAGAAATAGATGGGGAAATGTATGGTGTTAAAAAAGGATGCGGAAGAATGCAGAAAGGGAAGAGAAATGCAACGCCAAAGAACTCAAAGAATTTGATTAAATTTGCAAAAACCTGCAGTAACTTGACAAAAACTCCATCCCAAGGAAATAAACAACAAACTGTAACACAACAATTGCATATAAAGTCCACAAAAACACCTAACTTATCTGAAGAGAAAATTTCCAAAAATAGTGAGTCTGCAAATATTGGCAGGATAAGTGTTAAAAGACAAACTAGGTCTGAAAAAAAGTGCTCTGATGTAAATGATGATACTGAATCTCCTCCTAAAAAAAGAAATTTAAGCGGCACACAATTGCAGCCATCCCCAAGGTAATGTGCACCTTTTTTACCTTAAAATTTAAAAAAAATAGGAAAATGTAATGATGTTATTAAATCTTATATATCAGAACTAAAAACAGCAAGAGTAATTGGGTACCTTGGAGTGCAATAATCATGACATTGCGACCATATTTGTTCAAAATTCATATAATTCTGTATAGGATCTTTTAATTCCGCATTTTTATGGCCATCACTGTGTATAGTGGATTGGCATATAGTCATACTGTATGCATCGTAATCGTTGTCATATATAACCTTTTCTTTTTCTCGCTATAACGGATTCAGCTTTCGTCGGATCACATTCATATTCGGTACAGGGTAAGTACAGGTCAAAGTTTTTATAATGCGCATGGATACCCAACGTTTCTTGACTGTCAGCCCCAGAATTGAACGTAATTCATTCTTTGTCAGAATTTGAGGCTGAAACATAAAACAACTGTTAAGTGTTTATTAAACTTCAACAAATGTTTATTAATTTTTCACTCTTAGGAGACTGACTCGAAGCCAACAAAAACTTGATGACATGGTACCATCAGTAGCTGCAACTGAGAACCAAGCAGTAACAAAGAATAATGTAAGCTCATTCCTTGCAGCAACATCATTCAAAGATGATGCTTCAGTGACTAGTATTAACTTGTGTAATATTAAACCTGGTAATACTAATGCAATTACTCAGAAGAGAGGACGACCTAGAAGAAATGTTGCAGACCAATCCCAGTGTGTTAATCAGGAATCTACAACTATTATTACTGCACAGGAAAGTTTGAGCACAAGAAACACTAAAGAGAGACGAGAGGATGATGTATTTTCTGAAAAGGCTGATTTTCAAGGAGATGATGCATTAGCAAGAAAAATGCAAGAAAAAAGCAGTGAACAATGTAAAAAAAGAGGAAGACCTAAAAAGATGTTGTTCAATTCTGATACTATAAAGACAGAACTACCAAAGGGCCAAAATGTTATAACAGAAAAAAATATAAATTCAAAAAATTACAACAATGCTATCCATCAGAAAATGGTACAAGATAATAAAGAAAATGGTGCTACATCAAGAACAGAAAATATAATTGAAAATTCAGGTACAGATGTAAAAGATGTAGTTGATAGTAAATTGGCATTGTCTGCTTTGAGCAATGAAAGTATTTTGTCCCCATCAGAAAATGATAGTAGGGAATCAGACATGGATTCAGATGTCATTCCTGTTCGTGAAATTCCTTTCCATGCTATATCCCTTGAATCCAGCTCAGAATCAGACTCTGAAATGGGTGATGCACTTCAGATGTCCTGCGAAATAGACACTGTAACTGCTAGTGACAATCAAGGTTTAGAGAGGAAAATCAAGAACAAGAAACATTTTGATAATGTGGCAGAAGAAAGGAGTAAAACATCGGTGTTATTAAATGAAAAGTCCAACAAGTGTGATCATGGTGAAAGTGTGAAATCATCTACTGTTTCTTTGGATGATATGTTGAAAGCACAATCAGAAATGTTGCATCTTGGTAAACCAGTAGTATCCAACCACAGTGGCCTAGCTAGAACTCAAGTTAAGCAGGAAAAAGGTGAGGTTAATATTGTTTATAACCTGGTTAAGGAAGCAAGTATTGCTTGGCACAACTGCAAGTTAAATGAAATTCAAACTTTTTTTTCAATTTTTTTTGTATGGTCATGTCAAACTACAGAATTAATGTGAAATTCAATAAAATATATAAGTAAAATAAACTGTAACCTACAAGTTGAAACTTTGTAAGTATAACCTTTCCATAGATACATTAGCTATGCAAAACTGCTTCTCAGATTTTATTTCTGATCTTTAAATTAAAATTAGATGTGATCTTTTAAAGTATTGTTCACCTTTTTGTTGTGTTATTCCTGGTGTATAAACTTTGAAAATTCATATCTTATTATGATGATAAAATTTGAAAAACTCATGGTTGTTTATAGGAAAATAAAGTGCTCATTTATTAAAAAGTTTACTTTTAAAATATGTGTGATAGTTTTATTTGTCTAACTAAGGTATCTTTACACTGAGTCTCATACTTAACTATCCAAAATTTATGTGAAGCTGGTATGATGTATTGAGAAAACAAACCTCGTCACCTTATGGTTGTGCTTAATCTTATTTCCGTTTCATTAGCAATGAAAATTAACTTTTGCAAAATCTACCATTTTTATATTAGGAAAGCAAATGTGTATTTCTTTTCTCATCTGTGTTGCAAGTTTTTTTTCTGCAGTTTATATACAGTCACAGTAATCAATGATCAAAATTGTAACCATCGAAGCACTAGATAATCTTTTAAACCGTAATATATGAGCAGCAAAAATCCAATTGAGCGTATACTTTCTAAAGTTGCATTTTGGCATTGTATTGGCAAATATATGTAGAAAAAATGTTGTTACACTTAATATATATACAAACTTGAAAATGCAGTGTAATTTTAAAACTATAAGTTACAATAACAGGCCTACCTAAGCAGCGTAGACTCGAACCGTCAATCTGCACTCGCGCATTTGTTTCCTACCACTCAAACCCTTTTCCAGGTTTCGCACCAAAATTCCTGCTACTCGAACCGTCGTTTCCGTAGATTCGCACAAGTTGCCTGGATTTCTGGTGACTCGGACCTGCTGTTCGAGTCCCCGGAAATCTGTACAAATTCCTGGCAACTTGTACGAATCTACGGAAACAACGGTTCGAGTAGCAAGAATTTATGTGCAAAACCTGGAAAAAGGGGTCGAGTGTAGGAAGCAGGTGCGCGAGTGCATAATGACGGTTCGAGTCTATGCTGGTTAGGTAGGCCTAAATAAGTTATTTGCTACAAAGGCATATAAAACTATCCCAAATTATGTTCAACTTGTAATAAGACTTGACAAGAATGACAGACATTTCTTACTCAAACAAAGCTAAACATTTTTAGGGTAGATTAAAATGGCATTTTCCTAAGAGTAGGACATGCTAATTATTGAAATGTTACTTCATACCATGTATGCCGAGTCTTGGTTTATGAATGTTTGTCAAAAGGCGCACATGGTTTGTAATTTTAATAATAAGCAGATCATGCTTTTCAGAGTATTGTGAGAATCCTTCTGACTATAAGGTTGATGACCAAGAGAATATGAGCTATTGCTTGTGGTCTTTTGGGCATATAAACATTCTGTCTAAATCCAGCTTTGATGGTGTGTTGAGAGAAGTCCATTCAACAAAGGTAACAGTATACTTACAAGCTTTGCAATCATGTAATTTGATTTACACAGTCATGTACTTTTCTGCCAATAGAGCAGTATCTGAATTAAAATGAGTCAATTGAATTGGTCATTAGATGTAACAGAAGCAGTTCGTATGCATGATAGATGACTTATATTTATTGCTTGACACTAGGTTAATCATATTCTATTTTGTAAGAAATTTTGGGCACAAGGTTAGATTTGCTTTTTGTAGGCAAAAAATGTTGTAATTGTGCCTAAGATGGAATATCAACCTCAGTTTGGGATGGAACAAGTTTTACCTAGTGAAACAGCGACACTTTGGGCTTCATCATTTCTTAGAAACAACTGCAATGTTATAAGAGGTAACAATTTATTCTGTGTTGGTGCACTCACCAAGTCAGCTTGATAAAGTGCCACACAAGAACTATTTATTATATGGACATTTGTTTTAAAAGTAATGATTTAATTAATATTTGATATTTGGAAGGGGTTAACGGGAATTTCCAGAGATTGTTTAATATTCCAAAATAAACAAACTTCACAATCACTACATGTATAATTTTGATGTTCAGAGTACATTTTAAATATTGTTAACATAGTATTAACATTTATTTTTGCAGATATTAATTGACAACTTTACAGCGTACCTATTTTGAATTTAAAGTCAGGAGAATTGCATTCAATCAGAATGAGTGCAGTTAGTTTATGAAATCTGTGAAAAAATATAAAATTAATTTAAAATTTACGAAATGTAAAATTAATATGACTTTTTTTTCAAAAATAAATATTAAAACATTTTTTAATTTCAAATATTAAATTAATATTCTATTTCAGCTAGAATCAATGCTTTTACATCCGAAATCATGATGCTGGAAGACTTGTCTCCATCTCAGATTCTTTATCCAAGGTGCCCCTTTAAGTAAGTGTACAATGCGTAAAACTTCTTTGTCTGTCATTAAATATTCTTTTAAAGTGTTAAAAAAGTACATTAACATGATGTCCATTTGCTAAATAAATTAAATCTAGATTTTGTGTTATCAAAATTTGTTTAACAAGGAAGGTCATTTTGACACACACAGTAATAAGTTTTCGCCAACTTTCTAAAAACATAAGCATTGTGGTATAATAACAAAATACAAAAACATTTTAAAATTTTGTTTTGGCTGTTTAAATTTTGTTTTCAAATTTGACTAGAACTCCTCGATTTGAGTATGATAACATGGCATCCTTTATGAAACTGCTTTGACATTTAGCATACACATTTTTTAGGTATTCTGTTTTAAGGTCAATAAAAAATGTCTGAATATTTTCCATGAAACAGAACTGTAATTAAAACTGACTCACAGAGTTGAAAAGTATGTTTGGGGTACATCGTTAGTAGTGTGGGTATGTGCAACTTTAGAGACTGTTAAAGCAAATGAAAGTGCAACATATTATTTCTTTAGCCCATCAACAGCTATGAATCAAGTTCATTCTATACTAAACAGAGTGTCAAAGTTGGATGTGGGACACTATCTCTTATATCATGCTGCTGGAGAACCACATTGCCACATAAAGAAGGAAACAGGAAAAAGGTATGACAGTGTAGTTTAAGATATAAAGTGTTAATTTTTGTGGCTATTTAACTACTAAGACTCCATTTCCATAAGTGACCCCTTATGTCCTTGTAGCATCTTGTTCCATGTAGTATGTTTTAATTTGCCTTGGAGTGATGCTAGACTTCTATTTGGACTGACTTCAATTTATTCAATTAGTTCAATGCAGTACTGAACACTACTTCAAGACTTGTGCATTTTGGTGGCGAAATGTTAATAATTATTTTAATTCTGACTTAAGTTAGTGCATGTAATCCTTTAAATACCACTAACAAAAATTTGTTGAGCCATATTGTACTTTGGGTTCATAATCACTTATTTTTTGCAGAGTTAATTATGACTTGCATTTGAAATATTCTGTCAAGATGGAAGAACATCACAAACAGACTAAAGTCACAGATTGGATACCTATCGACCCAAACATCTTGTTACCAAAGCACAAGAAAGATTTTCGTATTCCTGCCACATTTGACCCAAAAACGTGTGGTATGTTAACTTTATGTGATCTGTATATGATCCAGGGGTCGGCCCACTTGTTTCGGACCCTTGTTTCGGACCATTGTCTCGGACCCTTGTCTCTTCTTCTGGAAATTAAATTTTTAAAATAAGGTACCCTTCGTTTGTTGGACTTAACTTGAACAAAACATAAAATTATTCACTTCCCTGGATTAAATATTTAGATGAAGAGACAGAAATTGATAATGGAGTAGCAAAATGTGTTTTCATACCCCATTACGACTTAAAAAGCTGGCATATAAAATTAGAAGTATGCCCTTGTGGACGGGCTCTCCAATCCCTTTATAAGAACTGACCCCTAAGGTGTTTGAACACAGTTACTGCACTACAAGTCCACAGTGAACAGATTTACGGATTCACATTTGCAAGCATGTACTAATAAATAAGTGTATTGATCTGACAGTTTCTATCAATCCATTTAGAAACATTTAAATTACTTTTTTATTATTTGTTTAATTGTAGCTGGTGATAAGCAGACAAAAAACAAGAAGAAGCAAAAAAAGAAGAAAGCCCGAGTCTCATAATTATGTTAGAAACTATACTTGCAACCAAATGCTATGAACTCGATGTAATTATGTTACGGTCTATCAGCTTGTTAGGGTTATTTTAAAAATTTGGCTTATTTACAAATTGGGTGCTTCCTCATATAGACACTTCTTTTAATGATATTGCGCTTATTGACAAAATAGTAAACCTCTCTAAAGTAGATAGCCAGGGGTTGCCTTTGGATGTAGATCTAGTGATGGTGTTAAAAGCTTGAATTTGTTGATCAAATGACACTAAATTTGAACAATATTATTTTGGAACTGATAAAGTTACATGTCAATGTGTGTTTGACTAATTTTGGACACAAAAAGCCTAAAGAAATTATAGTAATGTTTGTCAGAAACTATGTTTAAAGCAGGTCACAACTGTTTGAATTGATGTCAGTTCTAGCAGATGAACAGTAGTAATTATCTATCAGTACATGTAAAGCAGGTCACAACTGTTTGAATTGATGTCAGTTCTATCTCAGCTTTTTCTACATTCTAAACATTTACATCTCTGCCATTTTATACCAATGTAAGGAATGTTCATCGTGTTTCCGAGCCTATACATCTTCGCTTATATCCTTTAAACTTTCATAGGCCTGGATTTAGGAATTTGCAGGCCGTATAGAGATTTAGGATTTTTGCTATATAACAGTTCAGCTTATTAATAATAACTAACAGAATAATTTGCATTAAAATGCTGTTTTCCGGTGGATTTTATATTTCTTTAAAGATATTCAAATTAAACTATTTTTGGTAACAGTTTTCCCATATGTTGTCCAACAGATGGGCCAACTATGTCCTTTTCAAACTTCTTCTGAGCTTCCTTTTTCATGTCACCATTTGATTCAAAGTCTGCAAAAGGTACCAACTGTGTCAATACATCTTCCTTGTGAAGAGTTTCTAACCGCTGTTTCCACTGCTCTATGCTACTGTCACAGGCTTGAGTATTACCTTGGAATATGCCATAACTGATATTAGGCTTCAGTACTGAAAATCCATGAAACATCAAACCTCTCTAAAAACAGAAAATAATGTTAAATCATTATAAATTACTAAAACATATTTATTTGGTATAATTATGTTAATATATAATTATGATAACTTGAATTAACTAAAGCATTTAGTATGCATGAAAATTCATATAACATATGAAAATTCCTACATGATGGTACGTGATCTAAATTTTTGTACTGTCGATTGTAATAATTTAAGCAAATAGTGAACAAGCATAGTCCCTTATACGTACTATCATAGGCCAAAGGATAATGTTGATGTCTCCAAACGCTCCTTTATCTGTAAACATTTCTTCAAAGCCTGCAAATGTTACACTCAAAAGAATTTTCTTGCCCTAAATAAGAAAGACAGCTACAATGTTTTAAGACAGCTACAATCTCTTTAAAGAATTGTAATTATCTATCTTTGCGAGAAGCAACAATGTCACCTATTTGGCAATATAAATAATCGTCCTAAATGTTTCAACAAAGTTTTATGCAAATTGCAAATATTGGAGCAAAATAAAGCTCAAAGTGTACACATTTTACTGAAAAACACTACAAAATAATTACAAACAAGTCACAGTTGTGACATAGCCCCAACCAGATAATTTGATAATAATTGTACTGTTATGTGATGATTATCAATATATCAACTTGGAAGAAAGAAACCATACAAAGCCAATAGTCTTGCTGCCTTATAACAGCAACCGCCTAACTGTTTCAAAAACACATGGTAATGCAATTTTATCTATAGTAATTAAAAGACACAAAAGTATAGATATTTTTTTTGAGTAGGTCATGTTACCAGTACAGTTACCATTTTCGGTTAAAATGTTTTTTTATATGCCAGAAACAAAAAACGTTTTGCCATTTCGCTATAAAATTTGCATTGACTACTATAACAACGAGATCTTGAATCTGCGCTGAAAGCTCAAACAAATTCTTGCTTCCTTAGCAACTGACAAAATGTGTGTGACCCCTACAAAATTAACAGTTGGACTGCACAACTCGGAACCTTGTGTCTGCTAAATATCAATGAAATCCAGCTGGTCATTTTCACGAAACGATTCCAGACGGACATCAAACATGGCTGACAGTCGTCCATATTAGATCTGATAAGTTTGTATGCCATCTTTATCCCCTGTAGTACTTTGTATATCCAATAAATATCCAAAGAAATCCACCCAGCCATTTTCGTGAAACAATTGTGGACAGAACCCAAATTATAAGCCCCTCCAGACTACGTCAGCTGAGGGCTAATTAACTGTGTAACCCTGGATAATAACAGCGGAAGTGTGGACACTTATGAAAACAACAATGAAGGGATGTTCATGATAACGTTATTGAATGATTGTTTTAAAAAAACTGGTGAATACCATTTACATGTACATGTATGTATTGATGCAAAACATAATGTGAACATTAGGGAATTTTGGAATAATGGAATAACTTAATTTGTAAGTTTTAAAAAATTCAGCTGCTTATTTAATAACAAAAAATGCATGACTGAATTATATATTAATAAATATATAGTAGAATTCAGTTAGAAAAGAAAGCAAAAATCCATTTACTTTCATAAAACCAGCTTCAAAACAGGCTGTATCAGAAAAGGAAAAATTCTTCACAAAGATTCTTGACATCCAGTTGCTTATGATTCCAGGCATCATCAGATTATGGATTGGGAACTAGAAAAATAAAAATAATATTTGTGATTTTGAAGGAATCTGGTGATCATTAGAGATACTGCAAGCATACACTAAATTGTAAAAACTTGAAAAGGGGAATTAGAATCTAGTAATGTATTTATCTTATAGTTTGAATATGAAGTTTTATGTGCCAAATAGGCACCCCCCCGTATTTCATAACCATTGCATGCTCATCCACTAAATTAAACTTGTTTAATCACCCGCATGTTTTTTTAAAGGATTTATAAAAAATTAAAAACTTAAATTAATTAAAGTAAAAATGCACCAGATTGCAGGAAAAGGTATTAAATTTATTATTATACTAGAATGTGCACATTGGCACCAAGAATTTGGCTTCCAATACAAGTTTTTGACATGGCAGCCATTTTGGATTTTAAAATATATAAAGAATAAAAAAGTAAAAATGTAATGTTGATAAAGGAATCTGAAAAAAATTGCCAAACCCTAGGAATGAACTTTAGGCTTCAGTCTGTCACTCTCCCAACTAAGCTATATAATTGATCATATTGTAATGCAACCACAATGGAGTTAAGTGTGTTATCCTTTTGTATTGGGTCCTAAATTTTCCATACCATGACTACAGGGCTAGTCTCAATTATCCTTAAAGCAGAAACTGACCTTGTAGCTAGCACACAAATATGAGTGGTTGAAGTCACTTATAGGCAAGAATTTTGAAATTTAAAAATGACAAACCCAGAATTTAAAGCTCACATCACAGATATTTAGCACAAATACTGTAATAATCACCAAAGTATGCGTTGTTACCTCTCGCAGATTACTTTTAATTAAATTAAGGTGCAAAAAAAGCAGTTGCACTCTGTACTTATTTTATTTCCAAAAACTGAATTTATTTTTGAAACGAAATGAAGCAACAAATATATGTTACCTGAAAAATAATAGTATCAGCCCACACCACCTTTTTCTGTTCTTCTTTGATTTTTTCACAAAGTACACCCTTTTCATAGGCAAGACCACTCTCAAGACCCCAGTTAAAACCTTTGTGGTTAAGCTCAGCTTCAAAAGAATAAAGAAATGACTGGCATTATCACTATCTGTACATACTCCAAGTTCATCTTCAAACGAATTAATATGGTGAAAAAAAAATAACATGGAATATGCCTGGGGTGAACACTCCTAGACATTTAAGGCAGTTGGGTATGCCCTGTGCTAAAGAGTCTATTTTTTGCCAATTTAAATATTTAAGCAAGTTTAAATGGTAGGTTTAGGTACGAGATAGAGTTTTTATTTACCTGCTACAGGTATAAAAAAGGGTAGTAAAAAATATTCTTGTATACGAAGATCCAGTAAAAGGGATCCAGTTGTCAAAACTGAACTCTCTGTGGTAAATTAAACTTAATCTGAAAGGCCAGAGTATGAATTTCAAGCAACTGCAGGTATTGATTTTGTATGTATTTTGTATAAAAGAATGGTCCAGATTTACCCAAGTTTGTATAAAAAAGGGGGCAGTTTAGAGCAGCAGAGGAGCACCCCCAATCAAAATATTGTAAGCGTTCACTATGGGGTAATAATGATGTATCAAAAATACTTCTAACTAAATTTATATAATAATGTGTATAAATTAGCACAGTACAACATAATTATACTGTATTACCCCGATTGTAAGACTTGTATCTTATGTTCGAATTAAGACCCGGGTCTCTCTATCGAACTAGTATAAAATACACTTTCAAAATGAGTTGGGGCTGCATTGATCATATCCAAAAAAAATATCTTAATAAAGCAAGAATCTGCATCTGATCAGTTAATTTAGCTACAACAAAGTCGTATCATCCCACAACTTGGCAAATCACATTTTACGCTATTACTTACTTTGTGTAAATATTACCAGCAAAAACATCCAGTAGAGCATATGACATCCTGAACAAACTGAGAAATGACAATGGGAGCGAACTCCCACCATATA
>JAOXYB010029155.1:1901-11939 GCA_028565635.1 Phoronis ovalis
AAGAAAATAAACAGAGCACTTTTACAGTACAAATAAGCTTGTTCTATAATTCTTGTGTTGGAAATTATCCAAAACATTATATAATAAACTAAAGATACTTTAAAACAACTACTATTTCACTAGTTACCCTGCTACTATAAAAATGACCAGAACAATTTCAATGCGATTGCAATTTAAATATTGATTTTCTTAGAAATTTAAATATTATGTAAAGTCAAAAACACTTATTATTGTAATTTTAGAGGTCTAAGGGTATTTAAAAATCCTTGGTGTAAATAAGAAATTGGAGAGAAAGTACATGTCGTCCCTTTGGAAGTTAGAGGTGTACTTGCTTTCTGGAGTGTTATATGTTGATTTTATATTCTGATTAACATTGTACAAGGTCTTAGTCTTCAAAATAATCCCTAATAATCTGTATAGTAAACATGCTGAATATTTTGCTACTCAAAAAGCTGACTTTCTCATGCAGCCAACATGTCAGATTACTGTATTGTTTGCTCTGACCAATTTCTTCATGTAAAAATGCAGGCAGTAACCTAACACCATATTTTGAGACCTCTGGTGGCAGTTTTCCTTATTCATTATCATTGATACGGCTTATTCTTCTGCGAGTGACCCAAGAACCTCCAGGTTTCCTGTATTTCCATCGGGCAGACCACATAACTCTCCAGTATCATTCTATATTATCATTCCATAACTGTATTAGACAGTTTCAGTAATTAAGATTTCGATTATAGTGCTGCAGGTGGCGAGTTGCATCAGTATTGTACGGGACTTGATGAGTCTTTCAAAGAAAAAGATACCACCAAAGTGATGAAGCAAGTGCTTGAGGGTCTACAGTTTTTACATGAGAAAAATATTGTGCATTTAGATATAAAGGTAAGTCGAACTTTTCAGCACCCAAGAATTGAATGTTAAAGGTAGCAATATGCAAAATTACTGTGTACCTGGTTATATGTTAGACATTCTATGTGCATACGTCTTGTTTATTTAATATTTTCCTGGCAGTATTGATTGTGTTGCCAGTAGAAACAAAGTAACACATGAAACCAGTTATACAGTAATAATTCCAACAGCTTGTCTATTCAGTGTGTTGCTGTAAAATCCATCATGATTGCTGTTGTTGTGGCAAACGGTTGAAGCAAGATAAACCTTCATTGTCGTTAATAATTTTGTTTTCCATAACTTTGCTCCAGAAACTTTGACAGTAATGATGCCATGCATTGCAGGTGATAGTTATCTGAAATTTGCTTCAGTCAGTGCTATCAGCAACTGCAAATAAAAAAGCTTGAGTGTCGCAGTGTTAATATTCAAATGCTTCTTACATACATTTACCAAGCATCTCGTGTCAAGACTTGCTACAAATGTAGGCAGACATTTGTTCTTGATACACATGTCATATTTTTATTGTCATGCCAAATACAGTCTAGGGTAAATCTAATTGCATGTATTTCCCTCTTGTATTACTTAGAGCAGATCAGAATTTTGTTCAATTTTACTTGGGTAAAACAGAACTGTTTGGTCCTGTAAATGTACCATAGACTGTATTTAATTATATGCTCTTTGTTGTTTTGTCCGGGTATTGTCTTGAGTAACTGAATCACAGAAGGTTAGAAAGCATCATCATGATCCCTGCTTGGCTTCTCGCTGCTGCGAGTAATTAATGCACACCCTCTCCTTAATTCTATATTTGTTTGTGTGGCATACCTGCCTGCTTTTTTTGCTTTTTTTTGCATTTTGTTGGTTTCAAAGATTGAGTTTTAATTTGAGTTCAAACAACAATCATGTACAGTATGCTGATGGCAACATAATTTTTATCCGTTATCTCAAAAATAAAGTTAAGGCAACAACTGTAGTCCACCAATGTTTCTGAACTTTTGGCATTCCAAACTATGCACATCACAGTTCATATTTTATATTAAACACTCTGTAAGCTGTTTCAATGTAAGGTGTAGAGTGCTGTACTTCATTGTTACCACAAATGCAAGTACTGCACCTGATGTGCTGAATTATAATCTTAGGAAATATACTTCAACTATACACTTCTCAATTTTTATTTTCACTTATGCCTCTATTATTTTTCACATGCTTTGTCTATAGCCACAAAACATCTTGCTTACAAGGCCCTACCCTCAAGGCACAATAAAACTCTGTGATTTTGGTTTCTCAAGGCTGGTAAAACAAGGACAAGACTATAGAGACATATTGGGCACACTTGATTACATTGGTAAGTTTTGTTGTGTAGTGGATGATAAATGAGCTCTTGTGATTGTGGAGGTACAGTTGATTAATCTGATTACTTATTTTATTTCTTCTTTCATATACTACAGAAAGAAATTTCATAAGAAATCTCAAAGTGGTCGTATTTTACACTTCAGGGACTGTTGTTCAGTCATTCTGAAGGTGAGGTACCTTTGTGACCTTGATTGGAAGAAGGGTTTTTGTGTGAAAACAGCATTTATTATTGAGCTATACCAGCTTGAACATAAACTGGGTGATGCATATTAATCAACTGTACCACTGAGATACTCATGAGCTACATTAATCAATTCTTAACTGCTAGTTTACATATTTTTTTCCTGATCTCTCAGCCCCAGAATATTCTGCTAACAGACACTCTACCGAAAGGAGGCATCAAGTTAGCTGATTTCAGCTGTGCACAATTTATGGTCGAAAATAAGGAAATATGTGTAATTGTAGGCACTCCAGACTATGTGGGTAAGAATAAATTAATAGTATGTTTTCTGTATCTATTCTACAGAAATGCATCCTTCCTTGCCATATGAATAAAAAAGTAATTCGCTAAGTATAAAACCTATCGAACTGTGCTTCACATATAACAGTGATGATAATTAATTAAGTTATGGTTTATTAATTTCTTCTCAGTTCTGTTACTTTTTGCATCAATATTTGACTAGCAGAAATGATTATTTTTTATGTTATGCACTTAGTGCATTATTTTTCTTCTTAGGGCTGCTGATTAAAAAGACTACAGTTTGAAAATAATTTTTTTGAATTACTCTGTACTTAATG
Organism: Phoronis ovalis; assembly: GCA_028565635.1. NCBI lineage: Eukaryota > Metazoa > Phoronida > Phoronidae > Phoronis > Phoronis ovalis. Next base: position 4,935 of record JAOXYB010029155.1, read on the forward strand.
ATAGAAAAAACATCTGCACCAGCAAAATTCCCTGTTAATGAAAATTAGTTTGCTTTACTAATTTCATTCCTATGTTGGAAACCTTCCTGAACATAATTCATTTACACTTAAATCATCCTTCTAAGATATGTTCTGGGTAGGTAATAAAGAGGTGCTGTGTTCAAAATAGAATAACAGTAATATGTTTTGTTATTTCTATCATATTTCAATAACAGAAACATTTTGTGCTTCATAACAATATTTTGCCTCTCATTAACCAGAGTTTGAACTTATAATATTCAAGTGTATTTTAAAATTATAAACATTTTAAAAAAATGCCATGTACCAACCACTGTTGGAATTGTGTTTTAATTATAAGAACCTTTAAATCTTAACTTTTGCACCTGGTTGTGGTAAACTTTATCAATTTGACATGAAAACTTCACTCTGGCAGGCTATGAATTTGACAACCAGCTATTATGATTGGAATAAACTTTATTTAAACCGTAAATGTCACCGTTGGATGGTCAATATGTTAAATTTTGTTGATACACTTCTCCTTTACAAACCTGATTATATATTTTGAAATTTTTAATCTTGGCAACTGTTTCACTTTCAGTAAACACAAACTTTGAATTTGAGATCAGATCACTTACCTGACCAATTATCTATGCAACAAACAACTATTAAGAAATCAAGTTTTGCTTAAACTATTTTTAAGTCAAAAACATCAGCACTTGCTTCAGTTATTTCCATAGGTGCATTTTGGAATTTTGCCCTCATTATTTGATTTTGAGTCTAAATATAAACAGTAGCAATGAATGATGTTGTAATTAAAACTATTTTAAATCCTGAACTTCCTGGCTTTAAGCTGTTCAAGTGTTTTAAGCTAGGAAATATTGCTCAGCATAATTTATTCACACAGAATACAACTCAAACTTTCTAAATCTTTAATTTATTTTTCTTTGAGTAGATCATGTGACTTGTACAGTTGCTATTTTTAAATTTTTGAAATGTAAAATTCCAAAAGAATTAAGTCAAAAAACACTAAAGCTATATTTATTATTAATTGAAACTTCACACAAATAATCTATGTATATATGTATGTATGTATGTATGTATGTGTGTGTGTGTGTGTGTGTGTATATGTATATATATAACATTGTCTCAGATTTTTAAACTTAAACTATTGCTTGGTTAAAAAAATATAAATTTTCAAAAGTTTCATCACCTCAATTTTGATACATAAACTTTGAAAAATCATATCTTTTAAACTAAGTAATTTTTTTTTTAATCTGAGAAACTTTTTAACTACATATGTGAATTTTTTTGTGCAAAGTTTCAAGTATGTAGTATTAGGGGTTTTTGCCATATTCTTTGAATTTTACAATTCAAAAATTTTAATTTTTAACCCAAAATGGCAACCATACAGATCACATGACATATTCGGAAAAAAATAAGTAACAGATTTAGAAAGTTTGCTATATACTTTCAAAACGTACGCACTTTTGTTTGTCTATCTTTTCATTTAATTAGCTAAAATTTAACTTAAAAGTATAAAGTGTGAATAAGTTGGGGCAAACAGTATTTAAAGTATACTTCGTGAAATCTCAGAAATGTAGATATGTTGAGGTATGTATATTTCAACCCCTTATTTCCACCATCAAATTGAAGACATAGGTTTTCGAACACATTTTGGAAAAGATAATACCCCCTAGCTACAAATTGTCGGGGAAAAATTTGATTACAAAACCTTATTGAAAAAAAAACAACAACAAGGAGTTATATATAAGAAAATTTAATTTTCAAAAAAATAATTAGTAACTTCTCTACCTACAGAATTAAAACACTGCTTAGACATTTTATCTGATTTTTGAATTTTTGCTTGTTCAAGAGTTGAGTTTTTGAAATTTGGGTGTAAGAAAAAAATCAAGACAATGTTTGTTCCAGAAAAACCACAAATTAACTTAAATCTGACAAAAACATTACCCTCATTCAGCTAACTGGTGAACATTTAAATGTCAACAAACTAATAATAAATAATGTTCTTATTTAAAATTTAATCCCCTGACATCACTTAAATTTATCTGTCTGTTCGCTTACACTATGTTTGTTGTACATGCTTGTTATTCTAGTAAAAAACTGTTGATGTAAACTTTAATCCAGATAAATAACAAGTTGAGTTATGTAATTTGGCATCAGAAATGACAGTAAACTATCTGCAGTCACCAGGTGGCAAGGTAAAATGTAACATCATCCCAGGAGTTATGTCTAGTCTACAGTGAACTGTGGAATTGATTGCATAGCACCAGGCCATGCATGGTTTTTTACTGGGATATTATACCTTACATAGCAAAGTCCTGGATAGTCAGAATGATAAATCTTTTTAAAATAAATATTATAGTGGAAGGTCCAATGATTTCCAAGGCTATTTAACAATGTATAGTAAGCATTGCTTAAATTCAGCTCTTAAAAACAATGAAGGAAACTTAAATTATTAATGCAACATGTACATACATTCATGTATGACATGCATGGAAGCAAATTTCAATGTTTTATACCAGTTTAATAATAGAGCAAACAGTAACACTAGCAGTGAAAGTTTAGTTGTTATTTGTAAAGAATATTGTAACAGTCACAGTCAGTTTACAACAAATGATAGTAAACAAGGACCAGGTCTTCTCAGAAAAGTGTCAACAAACAAAAAATGGAGAATTATTTTTACGTTAAAATCTTAGATACATTACAAATTTATAAGAATTATAGTAATTAACACTTGGTTGGTTTTTGTTTTTTTTTGAAGAAGAATTTTGATTGCTTTAATAAATTGTGCAGAACATAAACACATACACCTGGTCTGCTATAGTTTACTCAACTGTATCCAGAAGAACATAAAACAAGTTTTATTCTCAGAAATTTTCTTTGAAGAAAAAATGCTGAATGCAATATTTTTATGGTTCACTGTTGTTGTAATTAGTGCATCTTTAATAGTCTGTATTTGTTTAACATTTCATACAAGATTTGTGTTTATGTGCAAACATTCATGTGTGAACTTCATGCATGGCAACAAATGGCCTCAGTATTCTTCACAGCCCATAAAATTCTCCACACCTTTCAAACTTTTGGCATCAACAATAGACTCTGTTGTGAAAAAGTTTACATTTTGTTGAAAATTGCTATTAGTTAAATTATTTATGGTATTTCTTTCAATATTTTTAACAAGTGTATGCATGTTTCTGTTTTTGTAGCACCTGAGATCCTTAGTTATGATCCAATCAGTACAGCAACAGATTTATGGTAAGATCATGTACTACCTCATGCAATAATAACAAAAGCTACTCAAACAACCATACAAAAAAATGTTAAATAAAACTGGAAATTTAAGAGGCAAATCCGGAATAATCTGGATCTTTAAAAAAAAAATTAAATTAATTCGAGAATTGATAGTAGATACCACCTCTATTAAATATATTCCACTACTTTGCTGAGTATCTGCAATTAAATGCATTTCGAAAATTCGGGCAAACCATGAAATGCCGTGTCCAAGTAGGCTTCCACTACACTAAGTAAGCTAAGTTGTATCTTCTCTGTACATAACAGATGGATATTTTGCTCATAGCCTACATCTCTGGATTGTATATCTCAATATTTCAGTTGTATTTCTCATTGAAACTTTATTACTTGATTATAATAAGTCATTGAAATGCATCATTAAAAATAACTAAACAAGCTAAAAGCTGATAAAATAATTTAACTATTTAAAGTCCCTACATTTAAATAACTGGGTAAATGTCCCATAAATTTAGTGCTTAGTATTTTATTATGTTCTGCATTTGACTATCAGTTTTATAGTTTGATCATTTCAGAACTAATTTCAATATGTATTAAGAATAAGAACTGTACAATATTTTCTTTTTGTTTCAGGAGCATAGGTGTACTAGCTTATGTATTATTAACTGGTCATTCACCATTTGCTGGCGATGATAAACAAGAAACGTTTCTTAATATTTCACAAGTTGAATTAGACTTCCCCGAGGATCTCTTCTGTGATATTTCAAATCAAGCAAAAGATTTCATTAGGAAATGTCTAGTAAGAGAACCCAGGTGAGTGCATAGTTATCAACAAATTGTCACTTCATAATTAAGAATCGTTTTAAAACTTATTCCTACCCTAAGGCTGGAAGACACTCAAGTATTTTATTTAGTCAGTATGTATATAGAGGCACTTTAATTTCATATGCAAAAAAAATAATGTTAATTTCAAAGCACACAATTGAGATTAAGTATAATAGTATATCAAAATTCCAAAATATTATTTCTTTGAATTTTGTGTCTGCCAATGTTTTAACTGAATTCATTACAATGGTAATATTGCATGTGACAAATTAGTGGTAAGATTTACTGAATGCTGATTGGCTAAAAAAAAATTAACAAGAACCCTATAACATTATGAAAGAGAAAAAACCTTTCACTTGAAGTGAAATGCTATTGATGAATTTAGTATGACAATTTACATTTTATATTATTTTTTTTTTTATTATAGCGAAAGATTAACAGCAGCAGAGTGTCTAAGCCATTCGTGGTTAAAGTGTGATGAGTTGTCAGTGCCTATGACATCAACTCTACGGTCACCAGTTGGCTCACCGATCGGTTGTCGAAGGGCATTACAAAATAACAATGAAGAAGCAGCAAGTGAAGATGTTGGGCCAGCTAAGAAATATAAATGGAGAGACAGTTTAACATTTCCTGAAAATTTGAATAACAATGTGAACTGTGGTTTGACAGAAGAACAGCTAGTTTGCTAATGTTTGCCCTTGAAAGAAAAAAGTTTAGAAACCATCGTTATGACATAGCTGTTCAGTCATTGTTTATGCCAAATTTAAAAAAAAAAAAATTGTCTTGTTTCATTTTTAAAAAGAAATGGGAAACAGCATTAACGTGCAAACAGGTGAATATAGAACTCATTAAATAAGACCACTACACACAGATGTATATAGTTTATGATTGGTGGAAAGACTTAACAAGAATGTTTAAGAAGTATCTGACAACTTGGCCTAATAACCTGTAGGAATTAGCATTAATTAGGTAATTATTACATTAAAAAACGTTGGCCATATACCAAATGTGATATTATACAAGGTTCATGTAATTTATATATACATATATATTATATTATATATTATACATTTAATATATACATTTGTATGACAGGAGTGAAATTATACATGATATACCCTTGTTTAACTGTTTATACATCCTTATTGTTTGATGCACCCTTTTAATTTGTAGGACCAATAGTTAGTGCTAGGAAATGCTTTTCTGGGGTAGGACATGTAATCCTGCAGGGATACTTCAATTATTTAAGATGTGACTGTGCAGCCCCAAACATGCATATTTCTAGGGACTTTGACATGACAAGTATGTGTACATATTTAGGATTTTTGAACTTAATACCGGCCTGTGACTAGGTATTTCATATATACTTAGGAATTTTGGTAAAACAGTGGAATCACTACAACTGAACTTTTCTATATAAAAATTATCCATATGGACAGCATATCCCTTATAAATTTGAAATGTGTAAGTATATTCCCAGAATAGGAAATGCTGTGCAAGGCTGCAAATGTTAATGATAAACTGCCAAGTTACTTGAAGATGTCTTTATACCAGAATCTTTCACCATACATATATACATAAATCAAAATTTGCAAATTGATGTCATTGTAATCACAACTACATAATACTTATTCACTTGTGAAATTTTCTTATACAATTATGTGTGTAGAGAAATAGCTTGTCCGAATGATACAAATCTTTAGTTACAATTAGACTTTTCCTACCATTTATTAAAGATAACATATTCTATAAGACAATTATTTTGATAACTGGTGAAAGATTTTGGGAGACCCTGTTTAATGCTGTAAAGTCCTGTTAGTTTCTTACTTTTAAAATAAGTGCTATTACAGGAGCACTGTTGAAGTATCCCTGTGCAGCTGAGCAACCTAGTTTTATTCTTTGTGAAAACATGAAAGCTTTAGACCTTACTACCTGGCTACCATGACACTAACATTGTAACACAATTTTCAAGGGAAAGAAAATAAAGTATTATAATTACAAAATGCTTTCTATTTTTATGGATTATTTTTCCATGTGTTTGAAATGCACTGTATTTATTCCCCATTTACTTGAATATTTAAGCAGAAAAAAAACAAAAGAAATAACTCTTGCAAAGAACAAGATGTCTTCCAATTTTGTTGGAAGCCATAAATGATGTAGTTAAAAAGATTGATTAGCTCTTGAAATATTTGGGGTAGCAATCAACTGTTTTGTCTTGTTTATATAAATTTAAATATTCAAAATGACATGGTACTTCAGAGGACCAGCAATTGCAATGTTTACCCATAACAGAACCAGTTATGTTTCATCCATGCATGCTGCTTCTTGAATTTTTTCAAAATTTAGATAATAAGTAATCAAATATATTATTGCTAGCAAACATGTTAGACCTGCAATAGATGAAATAAGGAAGTCATACTGTACAGATTGTCACACTAGCAATCACAAACAATCCTGCAATGAAAAAATGTTTTGCAGAATTAGGCGCGAAGAAAACAAGTACTTGTAAAACAACTTCAAATTAAAGGATAAATTCATTTCTAAGAACAAACAGATTTGTGCTGCACACATCGTTTATGCAACAGTATTAATAGTAGTTACAACTCCTACATGAGCATAACAAAAACATCTACGATTAAGGGGGCAAGACCAGTTCAGATAAAGTTATTTACACTTTGATTCGAATTTCAAGTTTAATAAAAAATTAGACAAATAAAAGTGTACATTTTTGGAAAGATATTAACTTAAGTGTTATGAGGAATCCTTTTACTTGTCTAACACATGATTATGTAATCAGTAAGTAAAAACTAATGGTTTTCAAGACGTAGACTTCAAAAAAAAAGTCTGATATATCGACGGTTCGAGTCCACGCTGGTTAGGTAGGCCTGTTACATATATGAAAGGAGTGGT
>JAOXYB010029166.1:0-15097 GCA_028565635.1 Phoronis ovalis
TTCAAATATAGTCACACATCTCTTCTACACATTGCATTTTTAGCAGCTTGTCATAACCTTTAGGTTATGGCCTTGTTCACAAATTAATCCCTAAAAGTGGATTGACTTTTCACATAAATTCCCATAGAGATTGGTTCAGTTTTAAACAAACCCTAAAAATATTTGTTTTTTTCCCGATTTTATTTAAAAGTAGCAATTCCAGAGAACTTTTTCAAGAAATAACCTAAAAAAATGATAAACCAGATTATAATGCATGATGTATTATATTCTTTTCAAATGTAAAAAAACAATAATGTTAAAAAAATATAATCTTACACATTGGATGGGCATTAGACATGACAAATGTCTTGTTTTACAGAATGATATGTAATTATGTTATTGCTGTATTATATGAATACATGGGATTATTTCAACAAGAATTTTTTAATCGAACTATGAGAAATACCCCTCGCCCAGAATATATTGCATTTTGATAAACGGAATCCATCAAGTTCCCCGGGGGGCAGTCAATATGAAAGTAGGTACCCATGTTCCAACGTGGCTTTTCAAAAAATCCCTAACGAAGTGAAATTCTGCAAAAAATACACCCCTAAGGAAGTGTCACAGCTCAAAAAAAACACCCCTATTCGATATTTTAGCCAAAAAACAGACCCTAAGCGCGTTACACGTCGACCGTTCAAAAAACATACCCTTTCACGCGAAATTTTGTTTGAACATGCGTACCCACTTTCATATTGACTGCCCCCCGGGCCAAGTTCGCCCTCGGGGCACAGTTTGTTGTCCATTTGTTCGCCAACAGTTATGTATGTACTTGTAGATGCTGAACTTTCTTTAAGGCTAAAGGTTAGACCCTCGTTAATACTGTTTTAAATAAAAACGCGAAAAATTCGCATTATTTTTTTCACACAAAATAATTGTTTTCTAAATTAAATACTTTAACATTATGACTTTGCTATGGTTGCATTTTCAGACTCCTATGAAAAACACATGAAGTTAATTAGCGTTTAACAATCATTTAGCAATCGTTTAACAATCATTAGGTACATCCTGCGGGAAAATCCAACAGATCTAAATCCCTGCTACAGCCAAATTAAATTTCATACATTGCACACACGGTTCGACTGAAAACACCATTATGACCGCCTGAATGTTAAAGTTTCAGAAAACATCTATTTTGTGTGAAAAAAATGTACTGCTGATTTTTCACGATTTTTTTTACAAGCTTAGTTGTTTTAACAACGATGTGTAAAAATTTATTCATTAAATGTCCTCTCGTCGTTATTAAGTTATAAATTTAGACAAAGTTTTTCTAGGCATTTGTATGCAGTCGGGTTAACGCTTTATTCACATTACACCACGCACCTATTCAATTGGGGTCTTTATACAAATTAAAGGGGCGGGTTATTTGCAGCAATTCCTCAATACAACTACATCACACCGAAAGGAGAAAGTTTTTAACCTTTATTAATTCGACTAAAACTTGAAATGACGCTTCTGTTTAAAACTAATGCACTACAAGTATCATATATAGTTAACAATGCAATGAATTCACTATTGCACGCTTATTTAAAAAAATATGCGTCACATACATTTTAATTGATACTGTTATTTGCTTAACGATAACTGTAGGGGCGATTCAACAAGTTCACGGGAAACCAATGAGTAATATTACAAAGAAGCACCCAAACCGTTAGTTATAACTTAATTTCATGTTCGTTCAAGTTTTCTCAAAAGCTGTAAAGCATAACACTTGGTCAATGCCATACTGATAATTTTCAATAAACAGCAATATTTTAATATATCCCTACTACATAAAAAAAAATTCTGTATGACATATAATACTGGATTGCCATTTCAAGTTATAGTATAATTGAAAATTCCTGTCAATATATCCATTATATTGCTGTACAATGCGCGAGGGAGTTTTGACCGCTTTAGAATCAACTTGCTATTCAAGTTTGTTTACTTCATAACTTTCCATTACATAAAACTTCATAACTTTTATTGATATAACTTTACGAACTTGAGATTTTTTCCAAATATTTGGATGCTAATAAACGGTCTTAAATGCATAATGTAACATCAAAAATACTTTTAAGCATAACAAGTGTATGCATAGTCGTAAAATGTTTGAGTTAAATGAATTTTTGCATCAAGTTGTATGGATTTTAATAGTGAAAAAAATTTGAATTCGAGAATAATTTACCAAATTATATTGAGTCACTTAATTTAGTGATACATGAGACAGTTTGGATGCACACAAACATGAAGGTGGAAGTATTAGTTGTTCTTTTAGCCTATGGAAGAAATGTTGCAAGTTTATCTGAAAGTATGTACATACTAAAAGCAATATTACGTATTTGAAGTATTTTAAGTTCTGTTTAGAACTGTTCAAAAATAAATAACACTCAACAAAGTGTTGCTATTTAAGTGAGTCCGATTTTGTACGAAACAAGATTTAGAATCAAACGTATTTTAAAATCCTATGTTGTGTATGCGGAAACGGCTACTTTACCCGGGACTTTACCAAGCTGGTGTAGTTTCTAAAATAAAGTTTATGCCATATGCCATATGCTTAAATTCGAATATAACATAGACAGACTGACTCCCTGGACTTAAAGTATAAAACATTGTTTGAACTGCCATTTCTGTTATAAAGTTTGTCCGCAGGTTTTGTGACGAGTGGATGCAGCGCAGTTCTAGGTCCTTCTTATACAGAAGTTCTACGCTGGGATTCTACAGCAAACCAAGGTGAATATGTTCAACCTGGCAGTAACTTGGACTGTTGGATTACTATTCAAGGAATGGTAAAACAAGATAACGAGCCAAATAGGTATATAATAATTCCCGATTCAGCGTGTTGTGAAATTATAGTTTAAAAAATCCTTGTATTACAATATAAGAATTGTGGAAATCAAAGTTTATTAAGCAAAAAAACATAGGAAATTTATTTTGAGTATTAGATTTTTTAAACAAGGTGGCTAAAAGTACTAGAAAATATCATTCATTGTTTTTAAACTAAAATTGCCATAGTACGCACAATACCAAATGTTCAATATGTTTAGATATTTTAAAAGCAAAATTGTATCTATTTCTAACTTTTCACTGTCTCCCCGCCCCAGAAAACTATTAACATTTAAAGTTACACTTTCAGCAAATTAACGTCATACATTAATTAAACAAAAGAATCATTTTAGACTTGTGTATCTTAAGTTTGTTTTATTTTATTTCAGGTATCTTAATCTTCTCTGGAGAAGCAGTTTGGATTTTTCAGTTCGTGGCTGGGACTACGATAATAGAGCTAACAGAACATATACCAGTTCAAGTGTAAACGAATGTAGCCATGCATTTATTCAGTTATACGCTGCAACTAGTGTTTCAGCAGCTTACAATATGACGCCCGTTTGGACTCGCTGTGGTACATCGCCGCCTGGCGAGTATGAGACAACACTGGATGCGTTGGTTCTGAGAGTGTATGTTCAGATTGCACCACAATTTCTATCAATCGTTGTGAATGGTAGGTTCTTCGTCACGACAGTATAGAATATTATTGCACACACTGTATTGCCTTACAATTTATATGTCAACCTGAGGAACAGCACCGAGAAATGTTTAGCTAATCAAAATAATGACGTTGACGTTGTGAATTATTGAGGGAACCTGTTTTTTACTTTGATTTAGGTCTGATTTGTCACCATCTTATTATAAAATAAAATGAAAACATCCTAATAAGCAAAATGCCATCTTCGTGATTCAAAAAGAAAAGGAGTCATACGCTAATTTTGCTACATTGAAACCTAACATACTTTAGGATTCTACCTCAATAATACGCGAAATTATAATATATATATATATATATTCTACTGTGAAATAATTGCCAATATAACAAGATTATCTTATCTAAGATTACGAATAAAAAGTTTGATATTTTGTATTTTTAAACTTAAAAATTTCACAAAAAAACAATATTTATTATATTACACTATAATACAGATAGGATACCGGGTCCACATTAAAATGAAGATCATATTTGATTTTTTTTTAGAGTAAGGATCTATACCTTTAAAGCTGCATTCATATTTTACTAGTTAGTTTCCATAAAGTGACATTAATTTATTATAACTTGTAATTAGTTGAGGCTCCAAAGAACATAATGATTTATTTTTTTTACGAAAGACTGAATATGGCTTGGGCACCAGAGACACTTTGTTAAGAGTTTTTCAATGGCCCATATTGAAGCATGCTTACAGTGTACAGTATAATTTGTTTTAGGAACCAACAACAACGGTAGTGCAAATACCAACAGTAATTCGAGTACCGCCATTAACAGTACTACTGTCGCACCTGGTAGCATTACTACACAATATACCAACGCCACGAATATGACCACTGCTATTATGACTACTACAATGGCAGCCGTAATGACTACACTAATTCCAGGCCAGTTTTCAGGACCATATATCAATTTTACTTTGGACATAACTTCGTTTTTCTATGGTATGTACTAAAGGTGTTCTAAATAATAAACAACTTACTACAAAATCCAGGTCCCCCTTTAATAAATAAACCGCTGAATTTTTTAATTCTTTTCAGGAAATTGTAGCGATGACGGAACTGAAAATGACATAGATCAGTTTCAGTGTGGCCAAGGTGACAGGTGAGTAGCCTAAAAAGGGGGTTAAGGGACTCAGAAATGCAATATAATTTTTTTCTAATTGTTGTTACCTTGACCTTTTTGAATGAATATTATGTATTTCAAAAAGTTATGTAACAACTTTGAAATATATTGTAGCAATATTTTCTTTAACCAGTGATTTGGCTCACTGTATGCGCTTGGGATCTCCACATATTAAATATTTTGAGCGAATCTCTAACTCAAACACAGCTGGTGGGGACTTCGTTTTTATGCCAATCCACACAGTGACTGGACACATAGTCGTCGCCGTTGTTGTCCTATGTCTCCTAAGAAACGACTCTTTCAAACAAGCGTTCACCCAGAAATTCAAAAATTATAAAATCGTCCACTCCGATAAACACCCCAAATGCTCACTCTAGAAACTCGAAAATAAATAAAAAAATATGTAGTGTGTAATAAAGATATTAATTTACACTAAATGTAGCTAGCATTGTTATATTAAATAGGTAGGTAACATTTTTAACTTACATAACTTCGTTACATTGGCAGCTAACAGGATGACAATATAAATACAAAAATAGGTAACTACCTACTCGTGATAACATAATGAAAAAGAATAAAATATGTAAGTTCTTCTCAAAACAAAGGCCCTGCCATCACAAGGATGTAATTTAGCTGAACTCAATACTGATACTACTGACTTCGTGTTTATAAAAATGTTATTAGAACAGTACAGTAATGCAAAAATAAAAAATAATATAGCACTACCCCATTTCCGAGTCCCTGACTCATTTTTTATTCTAATTTAGGTGTATTAACTATGAGGGTGTCTGCGATGCTTTACTGTCGAATAACTGTGGTGATTACAGCGATAACTCAGTTGGATTACCGGCTAACTGTAGCATGACAACACGTAAGTAAAAGAAACTGCTTAATAATCTAAAAACTAACGTATACAACATTCACTTATAGGTAAAGAAAACTCCAACACTATCGTTTTAATATGTATTTATATATATTCTTTATCAAAAAGAAATCAATCAATAACAGTTACAGAAATAGCAGTCATTCATATTCTTTTTACAGCAATGCCAGAGCCGATAACAGCTGCGGATCTAGCATGGCTTTGGATTCTTTTGGGTGTTTTGGCAGCTTTATTATTCTGTTTCTGGTGCTGCTGGAGACCAGGGTGGATACCATGGCGGTTTGCAAGATTACGTAATGTACGCTGCGGCCGGGCACTGTGTTGCTCTAGCTGCCGCAGCTTAACCTGCTGTGGTTGCTCCTGTTGTCAAACAGCAGGTAGTGCAAGTGCGAGCTCTACCGGTAACGGGGTTTTACCTCGCAAAGGTCCAAGAGCAATACACAATGGGAATGGAACTGATGTTGCTGGTTCTGGACGTGATACTAATGGGCACAATGGTAATGATAGTGGCCCACGAAAAAGGGGAGGATTGAGTTGCTGTCCGTGTTTTGGAGAGCCTACAGGTATGTTGATTACCGACGAAAGAACTTAGTTAAAAATGTAAAATTCCAAGAGACAAATTTGGATTACAAATAGAATAAAAGCATTTCTTGAAATGTATTTTTTTAACTAGACAGTGTACCGTCTAGCTTTGAGCAGTGGTCTCTTTATTATTTATAGGAGGTAGTAAAGGATCAGGAATAAACAACAACGTCGACAAAGAAAACAGTGCTGATATGTGGGAGATGTGGTTTCAGGGAGATGGAGGCCATATTAGGGAACATAGATGATTAACAATTTTGTGACAATGTGCTAACATCGGCAGGTTTTATAATAACATGTTCCATATTTTTTATGCTACGATAACCATCGTGGAAATGCGCATTTTCGTGGTTATCACTGTATTTCAAGCGGGGTTTTTCTATTGTACTTAGAATACTCCTTAGTAATAGGATAGTGTGTTACCTTTTCCTTAGCCATGTTTTTCTACAAAATAAAAAACCAAAAATTCACTGGAATTTACTTTATTATTGGAGCTGACTATAAAATTATGTAGAAAGGGTCGTAATTATACAGTAAAGTAGATATAGGGCGTTTTCACACACTGTGGGTTATGGAATAGAAATTTGTGAGTTATAGAGCTACGGTTAACTCCTAAATCTCCACACCAATTTTTCAAGCTTAAATTCCAGTAATATAGATGGATATTCAAATATTAACCGTAAGACAAAAAGGTACTCATACAAACAAAATAAAAGATTCATTCTCAAAAATTTGAACTTAATTTTGAGATATTGGAAATTACATACAATTCCTGTTAGTTAAGTGTACAGACTGATTTTTCGGTAGTGTAATTACCTATGAGGAACAAAACGGGGAAATTTGCAGTTACTTGATTAACACAAAATAGGAATTATTATAAATGAAATTGTATTTTGCAATAATCTGTTTTTGAAGTTCTTTCTCTTTGAAATACTATTTTTATTTTTTTTATATATAAATTGCGCACAAAAAATTAAATACATTGTTGCAGCAAAACTTATATAGCTAACCTTTTTAGCAACAGTATATAGCGTGACCGCAGAAACAATAACTAGCTACGCAGTTATCCAGACAAGTAAAAGCACATATTGAATGGGATATGACTACTTAGGTCACTAAAGATGCGTACTAGGTCCCCGACTTGGTACAGAGGAAGAAGAATTAGAATTCGTTAATTTTTAAGCAGAAAGAGGGTTTTTTGGTTTTTGTTATTTATTTTAAATTCTACTCCCCGATCACTGCCTCGATCAGTATAGTGTAAAAAATGAGTGACGCATTATGGTATGATGTTATGCTAAATCACTGGACAGCAAATGATGTGTTAAAAATCCGATTCGTCGCGGCCCAGAAATTAATCAATATATAGGCCTCGAACGACGATCAGGTTTTCCTCTCGGCATGCTTGAACTCGTCAAATCCCTATAACTCCGATACTTTACATATAACCCATCTACAATCTATCTATTCAGTAGGATTATTCATAACTCCCTCATCTTATTTATGTATTGTTATTCAAATTATTTACCTATGTGTTTAATCTTAGGATAACTAGAATTTACAAGCGGGTTGATAAATATTAATACATCTTAAAATTTTTAAATTATTGGTTTAAAAAACAATTTTAAGTTCGCTAATGTTACATTGTCATTGGGGCGGTATTTAGAGAATTTTTCAAGTGCTATTTTAAAACACTTCATTAACTATATTATGGTATGTTTCATTTGCTGAAATACTGAAACAAGAAATAAAAAAACACGTATGAATCTGGGTGGAATCTGATTTCTATAACCCATAATAGCTTGTATCTATTTTACTAATAGTTAAGTTTAACAAATTTATCTTTAACTGTGCAATTACTTTTTATTGTATTCATTCTTTGCTTAATGTTGAACGAGTTATAAGATAGAACTGGTTCAGGATGGTATATTATGTGACTGATTGATAGCCAAGAATCACAGAATGGTATTGTTATAAAAGTTGGTCAACAAAAACGGTTTTCAACATTAAGCACAAAACATACTAGAATCTGTTAAATAACAAGTAATTTTAGTTTTAAAAATTGATCTCTTGATCCTATGAAACGAGGTTGACCTGTTCCGAACACTCCAGCAAGTCTTTATTTACCTGGTATTCCTTTCGCATTTCGATTATCTCGTGGTCTTCTAACATTTTTTGTAATGTGAGTCTTTTGTAAATGCTTATGACCAGGATTGCGCACAATGCAATAACAACCGTGGCTGCTGTTACGATACCTATTATTGTGCCAGTGCTACTGCTTTCGACTACAGCTTGCTCATCCTCTGCGAATAACATAAGCAGTCAGTCATTATTAAATTTAAGTAATGGCGTAATGTAAGAACGCCCAGCTGCTAGGAAATATGCAGATAAAAACAAGATTGATGTAGTAAAGAAAATACAGCCATATAGAACAATGGATATTTGCAATTAAGGAAAAGATGAGAAAATGATTTATAAAATGCTAAAGAAATGAATTTGACAGATGTAAAAAAAATAGTTCTCTTATATAATCTTGAACCGAGTTGATCAAATGAAGATATCTGAAACTGTAGCTAATGAGGATCCCTAAACCACTGTGACTTGAAACGCGCGTCAATCATTATTCACGCGTCCGTTTTCTCTTATACGAACACTTTTTCAATTTTTTACCGAACGTCTTCCAACTAGAATCGTCATTTCCGCGTACCCGAACAGATTGATGTTCCAAACACTTGCCGAACATTTTCTGGAATATACTTAGACAAGTCTATAGACGAGTGATTTCGGAAAAATGTTCGTGTTTTTGGTAACTTACGAAAATGACGCTTTGAGTAGGAGGAAAAGTGTTCGTATAAGAGGAAACAGACCAGGGAAACAGACTGGACGCGCGAATGACAGTTGACGTTTCGAGTCCACGCTGGTACGCACCCCTGACTATGTCATGTTTTAAGTCTCTCAAGCCGAATTTGAATACAGTCCATATGCTAACTTTCTCAGGTAAGAAAAAAATAAAATTGTCTGCAATTTACGATCATTGATAAATGCTTATTTTGAGTCTGTGACTGTTACCTGAGCACCTATCTTCGTCAGAGTTATCTCCGCATTGGTCAAAGCCATCGCAATTCAGGTCGATATCAATGCAATGACTGTTATTACAACTAAACTGGTAGGAATCGTCACAAGGTGCTGAAAAATAAAAAAACACTTTATGATAGTTATAATAGAAATGCGCATAATAAAGAACATGTAGAGTAACAGTACTAACAACATTCACTATTTATAGTTCATACAATAATGTGGAAAACTGCCAGTATTTTATGTAATACAATCCTAGGGGTTTAACACGGAATATGGCTTTTTTCAATCACCAGTACTACCAATTACTAAATACACATTTTTGGGGTCCTGTGCGGAAAGAAATATGTGAAAAGTAAATATGGTTTCTTTAAATTCTAAGTAGACAGTTAGTGGGTACAAATATTCAACACCATTGTTCAAAACTGAACATAAAGT
This sequence comes from Phoronis ovalis, assembly GCA_028565635.1. NCBI lineage: Eukaryota > Metazoa > Phoronida > Phoronidae > Phoronis > Phoronis ovalis. Next base: position 9,654 of record JAOXYB010029166.1, read on the forward strand.
AAATGTATTCGTCTCTTTTGTCATTATTTTCCATTATCCGAGGTTGGATTTCGGAAAAAACACTTGTTTCTACGTTTAGCCACTTGAGTTTGAGATGGGTAAGCGTGCTCATGATTACCAAAAACGCCAGATTGAAACGTTGATATTTTAGTAGCGGATATGCGCTATTAAGCAATATCTTGTGTTCGTACACCAATATACTCACAAATTGAGTGGGCTGAGAATACTATATCAAATCCTCTAGAAACGGCAGTTGAATCCGTAACTAAATGAAAAGTTGCAGAAAACCCAATCGTGGTGTAGGCAAATGGCGTTTTTTCTCCACATAAAGGCTCTACATTAATAAGCAGTGATGAGGAAATATGAACGCCATTATATACGTTGAGATAATCTACACATCTTCCATTAACTTTGTCCTCTAAATCGAATCTTTTGAATTGAATGAATATTGTTTTTTCGATAGGCACAATAAGTGTCAGTTTGCAATTCATGTTACTCCTGTAAGAAAGCGAAGTGGTCGCTTCTATTCGACCACTCCCATGGTCTGTTATATTTCTGTTGCAGTTTTCTGACATGACAACTGAAAATAAGAGAATGCGAAATTACTTTTGTGCCAGCTGTCATTGTACGCTGTATACCATGGGCTGTACATACATCTCAGACATTTCAGAGTCTTAAATGATTTTATGCATTCTAACAAAATTTACAATATCGATAGTTTAATTAGTGTATAAAAAGTCCAGTACTAATAAATAAAGTATTTTCGGGAACAAAAACACATGCTAGAACAGCTTTATAACGAAAGATGTTTACTGCTAAACTGTGATTTGGTGATTTTAAAATATTAAGGTAATAAAACTAGACTAAATACACAACGGTGTACACAACAATTAGGGTTGAAAATGCCTGGGTAAAATGTATACCAACTGATTGTTGTTGTAAGGCAGTTTTTGGAAGGATGAGCAAACAGTGAATACAGAATGTATTCTAATGGTTGAGAATGGTCTATAGACACTTTTATTATGTTATATATAAAACTTTCTAAAAGTTGGCAAACTTCAGGATATTGCATGGGTTGCTATTTGTTCATAATTTGAATAAAGAGTTGGTATCTATATACTTTAGATTTCGTCTTTACTGAGGGATTCAAGAATTCTTTATAATTGTTTAATTGGATGTGGATTAAGCTGGCAAAGCCTGATCATTGAAATGTCAGTACATATGCATTTCATAATATCCACTTATATAACAGATTAGTATTTTTATTTATTTTTCCATTCTACAATTTCAGTTGATGATCATTTTGCTGGTCCTATGTTTTCGGGTCGATAGCCTTATAGCTGATAACATGAAAAAACAATTCTAAGCAATAACTCCACACGAGCCCAAACTATTAAACTTCGAGTTTCAGATCTGAAATCGGCGTCCAGGTGTTAAATCTTATTTTGTTTAGTCTTTCATAGGGTAGATGCGACAATTTTGATAATTTTTATGGTTTAAATTATTGATAAATTAAATTCAATTTGCAAGAACTTTGAAAATAATTGCAAAAATGTCTAAAACTGAAAATGTGAATTTTAAATGGTTAGGTAACGAATATGAAATTACATGAAATGAAAACTTACACATACCGTTTATATATCATTTCTGGGACCGCTTGAAACCATGGGCGAGATGTACACTTAATACTAGATATAAAGGTTATCATTTGATTTTAATGCAAAGAACTTAAAATAAAAACTCACATGTTTCTAACGAGCGAGCTGAATAATTCGTTAATATGACCATTACCACCAACGACCACACTAAACCAAAATTAACCATTTTTCAGTTTCTTCAAATTGAACATCCAAAAATAGGCGCTCTACTGCTAAAAATATAATAAATCTTAAACGATTAAAAATTAATTATCAAATCGATAACTAGTCTGGTCTTTTACTTTTAGTATTCCTTATTATTCGTAATCCCAGCAAAGCAACCGCACAGTAGGGTATCACCAGAAGACAGACAACGGGGACATCTAGTGGACAGATCCTCGAACTTTTTATGTATCACAATGCCTTTCCACTAGCCTTGCCTTAATTCATGGCTACAAAAAGGAAAATGCAACTAGTAAAATTAAAACGCAATTTTACGATATTTGTTGGTATAAAAAGTGCGGAAAACACCTATTTACAGAGTGTATTTCCTAATAAAAATATTTTAAATTTTTTTTTAATAGTTTCAGGTTATAGATTCAAATTGTGATTTGTAGTAATCAGCTTCTTATGACCACCTGGCGGATATTTTACAAATCAGAATAACAAATATTGTCTCACTCAAAAATAGTTTTTAGATCACAATTTGCAAATTATCTCTTATTATGTGCCAAATTTCACATATTCAAACAAAGTAATCACTGTTATTCATTTCAAAAATGGATAAAGAAATCGATTTTTTGCAATTTCGGGAAAAGCAAAATAACCTTCAAAAATAGATTTATCAAATTGAAAATGGCGTAGAAACCTATTTTTCCTAAAGTAAATGTTTGAATTTTCGAAAACAGTTTCTAAAAAAAATGATAAAGAATCTATAATCTAATTTAACTTGGCAAACAGCAATTTTAAGTTTTTTCACGGAAAGGAATTTGTAAATATCCATCCAGTAAGAAAGCTGTTTTGCTGTGCAAAAGTCAGACCCAGATTTTCAACATTTTTTCGCTAGACCCTAGTTAGTAGTAGCAGGGGCATCCCGTTATATAGGGTTATACAGACAAGTGTTGGATAAAGGTAAACAAATGTAAGATATGATGGTTTGTGTATGCCTAAGAAAAGATTAAAAATTAAAATTTTAAAATCATAGTAATAATTGCAACATACAAACCTATTTCAATGAAAACTTCACAGCTGCGGGTACTATAGAAGATATATTTAAAAAGAAACAATTTTTGTAATTTGGGTGTTTTATTCACTTCAAAGATATATAATATAATAGTAAGTAATCAATTAAATAATAACAAACTGAAATAGTCCAGAAGGACTTGAGCAAATCTACAGCTAGTGCACCATTGTATGCAACGTTTTTAGAATTTTTGTTTTCACTTATTGTTTTCACAATAGTCCGTCACTGTGTCCCCCCCCCCCCAAGGCCCGTGTCATTTCCCGTCAGTTTCAACACATGACTCACACGGCGCCAGATGCCTCGATGTACCCGTTAAACATAACTTAGATTTAATTTAATTCAAGGTATTGGATCGATTCAGTTTGATTCAAGAACATTGGGTATACATTGTATATACATTTATATGGCTCAACCCGTCCCTCAATCATCGGCCAGCACCACAATGCATAGCAAACAGAATGGCGGTATACTCTTAAAGTATGAAATTGCATAACAGGTTTAGGCTGAACGGTATGAGCAATACAGGGCAAGTCAAGTAACACAATAGACTATACAACTAATGCGTATCCTTATGAAAAATGTCCGTATAGCTATCTATAGAATTTCTACAATAGTTTTCTATAGAATTCAATAGACAATTTATACAGTTTTGTGAGGGTACACATTAGTTGTACAGTCTATCTCTATGTACTTATGTGGGATTCACTATTTTTTTAATTGTAATTTTTTATTAAACATATTAATAGCATGTCAATTTATTTGAAACTTCGGAAAATGACCTTAAGTTAAACTTATTTTACTTTCCTTTTGATTCCTGATGTTTAAATACTAAGGTCTGAGTGATTAGAATAATCATTTTTAGAATTGTGAAAAATAATTACATTGAAATTATTCAAGTACTTTAAATGTAAAAAATAGTAACAAGATAAATAAATAAAGTTTTTTTATCACTTCTTCATTTTGAAAAATCATAAGTTTGCATTGTAATTAAAAAACATAAAAAGAAATTCCAATCTTAGGGATCATCTCAAAAGTTATCACAATGACCACAAACGTAGCGTTTCGTATAGGAATTACAGGTAGGGGGTTAGTGAGATTTGGACGTCACGCACGTGTAAAAACTTACTACCAATTACAAGAGCGAAATCAGGGCCGTCGGACACTTTCAAAAGGGGGGTGCGAGAGAAAAATATCAGCTGAGTAATCGAAAAAGGTCGCTGAAATGTCTCCATTCTGCAAGAAAAATATTGACAAAATAATCAATTTTCACTTCTATTGTACCAATATGCCCAGAATAAGTGCCATAAAGAAAAAAAAATTCTGCTTCAAAAATGATGGTGCGACGGGGGTGCGTTTACTATTTCAAAACGGGAGTGTGTTAAGGAATTATTTTAAATATCGTATATATACTAGGTATGATTTTTTCATTTAGCACTAAACCATAAACGTAGGGAGATTTTAACCCCCCTGCCCCCTATACAAAACACTATACGTTTGTGGTCATTGTGATAACTTTTGAGATGATCCCTATATGATTCTATAGAATAAAGGAATAAGAATTATGCTAATAAATATGTAACGCAACAACATTTTACCAAAATACTTCCTGTTTCTTATTTCATTTTTAAATCTATTTTTTCTTCGAGACGAGAGAATTCTAATAAATATAAAGTAATAAGGGAATGAATTTGAATACAGTAAAATTTAGGCAACTACTGAACAATAAATTCAAAGTTTACAGACAAGGCTCTCAATGTCATCATTACACTGTCATATATAGATGCAGGAAGCTGACTTCTTTTTTCAATCAGAATTTTTCTTGAATGATATAACAAAAGGTTTTTAATTGCTGCACAGTTTCAGTTTTATATATAGAGTGGAGCTGGATTAATTCGCACCAAAAGTCTCTGGTAATTTCAAATAATCATCTGCCTTGAAAATGTCAATGGGTGAAAACTTGACAGCATTTTCAGTCTGCATATTGGTTGGTATCTTTTTCTGAAAATAGATACAGAACAACAATGTAATAGTCATTTATTATATGAAAAAATGAAAGCAATCACAAAACTTATTTTCGAAAGAAGCATCATTTTTAGTTTCCTAAAACTATAATAACAAGAAGTCAGATTCAGCAGACAGATACCCACCACAGTGAAGTAGTTTTAAAGTGATCTCTCCATGTACTTTCAAGATCTGGGCAAAAACAATTTCACGACTGTGGGAAAATGTCAAAATGTCCGAACATGTTGACCCACCTTTGAAAGTCATTCTAACTACAACCTAGCCCTTGACATCTGCAAACCTCTAGCCTACATAAATCCACCTTTAAATCATCCAGGCTATGTGTCCCGCCTCTAGCGGCGAGCCTTATTCGTTTGGTTTTTTTATCTACTGCTTTCCTGTTTCTGCTTCGGAGAGTGTCTGTCGTTTGGTCATGTTTTACGCCCCACAAAGTACGTTTTGTAGTTTTATCGCTCTCAGTATGTCCTATAGCATTATTTCATTGTGTAGAGTATTTCTAGTCGGTATATCTACCTGTGCTCTCTCTGATTTGTAGTATCTTA